>JAVQJF010014341.1:0-15826 GCA_036023855.1 Gadopsis marmoratus | reverse complement strand
TATATAGCGCTATATCATAACAGAGTTATCTCATAGCACTTGTTAATATAGAGCAAGTCTAGACCAACTCTATATGTATAGACCCAACAATTCCACCATAAGCAAGCGCTACATGCACTTAGTTACATATCACCACTGGGGTGGTTTGATCCCTGCCTCCTTCTCTCAATGTGCCAAATGAGCCGTCATTTACTACCTATGGACCCCAGACTTAAAACATGTATTTCATTGATTACATGCAATTGAGACATAAAAGGCTGACTACTGAATGGAAAAACCAACAGGACATTATATTAGTAAGAAACCAGAACAGTTTCCATGTAGCTGGGCATAGACCCTGTGTCTCGAACTCAGTTGAGGGGGGTCGAACACCACGAGCACCACCACAACTTAAGATTTTAGCCCCAAATTCGTCGCCCCAACTCATTTTGGAAACGAGCCGAATTCCTGCCAGATCGGTTGTCGTCTGACGTGAAGTCTGAGGGAAGGTTATGATGCCTAACGAATGATCAGTTACATTTATGGCATGTCAGAAATGTTGGATGTCTTGGCAGTTGTATGATTAGATCAATGGTCTGATTTCCCACGCGACTTCATCTATCTGAAGATCCATTATGAACGGCAGGGAGCTTGTTTTAATGTTCCTGGAGGCGTATTTTACATGTTGAGGCTAAAACTGTAGGCTTGACTGAGACTACTGGGATAGAAAACTGAACTTCACTGCAGAACAGACACCATATTGTCTGCATCTTCCGGCCATCTGCGGCTCCATGTTTTTCGTTTTTCTTCTTCCTTCACACCACGTAGTACAATTGCACAAAGTAATGCTGTCTTTCTCTATTCTTGACAACGTTGTTGAGGACGTGGTCGTCAAGTGTGAATACATTTCATTGCAATTAATACAAAGTTGATTATTAATAAAAACGCACAGTGTCTGCGCATCTTACCACAGCTTTCCCATTGGTGTTCATCTGGGTTGGAATGTGGTCACTGTGAAGGCCACAGCATACAGTCCACATCAGATCATTCAGTGTCCCCTCGTTCCCTGTACAGAAGCATTTTTGATGATCCACCACTCATTTATTCATCCTGTCTATATATTTAGGCAAAGACTTCAGGAGAAAGGTAAAATAACGTATCGCCTCTTGTACACCACACCACCTTTAATTTGTTGGTGCATGTGGTTCCATAGAAACCCACCTCCGAGAGACCCCGAGGAATTTTATTTTATTTTGCCTTTTTTAATTTAATTTCATCTTATTAGTATTCAGTGATCACAGTAAGCAGCGTAGGTGGATGAACCTTAATGGGCTGTGTTTCCTCTCATTACAGCAGTTCCAGATAATTGAAGTGGCATTTCTGTGTATGCATATTACACTAAAGCCCCTTTGTGGATTAAACAAAAAAAAAAAACAACTCAGTTGGCAAAATGGCTGTGAAGGCTGTAAATGTTTCCCCTCTGAAGTGAATGAAAAGGTGCCAGTTGAAGATCCCCTTGGGGGCAACAAGACCACTTCCTGTTTGCATGTGAAGTCAAACAACCCTGAGAAAAGTTTAACATGTTTTTCTAACAAAAGAATCGGGGGTTAGTGTGCATGGAAAGTGTATGTAGTCTTAAAAAAATAGCTAATGTATTTTTCTTTTTTATGGCTAATAAAGACTCCAGAATTATCTGTGTGGAGGTCAAAGAGAATCATCTATTCACATTCTGTGCCATTAAAGTGGGACATATTGACCTTTTGACTCTTTGTACGCTTGGCCACAAAATCTCTTGGGAGGCCTTTGTGAATGAAAAAAAAGCTGATAATTTCTTTTATGCACTGAATTAATTTTCATGAAAGATAAGTGGAAACCAGAGTGAACAATATATCTGTATATCAAGACTTAACAGCTTAAGTCTGCTTGTCAGTTCTTTTCACAGCTCCTGTGTACTTTAGATTAATTATATTGTGAGTAAGGAGTAACTCAGAGGCACATTGTTCACCATAGACATTAACAAGTGTAATAAATGCAGTAATATCTGTAGTCAGAGTCAGCGACGGGCCTATTTTACAAACTCTTAAGATTATTCTGACACATTTTGCAAAAGAACGCACAACTAGCAACTATGCAGCCCTTTCATAGGTTCTAGCCCAGATTATTTAAGGTGCTGAGAAACAAAGAGTTATGCAAAACAGCCTCCACTTCTATGCCATGCCAATATGGATACATTGGCACAAAGTCAAATACGCTCTGTGTGCCTATCATTTTTGAACACTGCTTTCCAACAAGCCTTGTGTCTCCAGAATACATTATTTTTGATTAATTACACCACATCCCCCATTGAATTTGAATGACCTCCAAAAGAGTGGACCGAGTGCTAGTTATGTGACTTCCTGCACAGGCTCAGATTTCTATAAAGTATCATAATGAGTCTTATTCGCATAAACATGAAGACAGAGAGAGGCTTTCAGATGGGCTTGGGTGTTACTGGGTGACATCTCTTATCTGGTAACTTTCTCGACAGTTTTACCGCCTCGCATGAACCTACAGTACAGCTCAGAAAGACTAAATGCATGAGGATGGTGATTAATGCAAATGCTTTAAGCATCGAGGAGCAGTAAATTTCCCATAACAGCAGTTATGGGAAATTTAGTGTGTCCTGTTATTTTGTCATAAATGCTGCAGCGTGTCACGATAAAGCAAACTAGAACCCGCTGAGTTATGATGCTTCCCTGTGTGTTCGGCCCATACAGCAGCGAGAAATGACAAAATCAGCTCATTACATACATGCTGTCATATTTGATCTGTAGCTTGCAGTCCTCCCGTGCCAGATGCGTAAAACATCTTCACACTGAGAAATGCTCTCAAGGGTTAAAATGATTAGGAATGAAAAAGAGTAGCGCGTGAGTAATGCATTGGTTGATACTCTTCAGAAAGAAGATATGCATGTAAGATATTGGTGATTGTTTTTTGTTCAGGGTTTAGAAAATTGTAATATCCCATATCACCCAAGTGTAAGGAGGAAACGATTTCTTTCCACCTTCATTAGAGGCAGACGAGCATAGAGGGAGCCGAAGTGCTGGTAGTGCTCCTGCAGTGGCAGTTCAATGTCTTTCTTAATCAGAATGGACATTGGGTGTCATAAAGGACCGAAGCGGTGACCTTCCATTTGTAGGATTGCTTCTTATATTTTGAGTCAGTCTTCTGCATCATCTCTCAGCACTCATGTACTGAATGTTGAATCTTATCTTTCATGGGGAAAAAAACAACCCAAAAACGTTCTCAATGCCAGACATGTTTGCAGTCATAATCAATGTCCGGAGGAAAAATAAATAAATCTGGGTCGAGCGAGCGCTCTTTATTTGTCTTGGCGATAAAACATTCACCTTAACAAGACCGTTCTCCCTCCTCTGAAATCCCATAAAAACGGCTGATGGATGACAGATATGATCAGGTGGTTGTATTAATCAATACACGGGACCTGACGTTACAGTCTTTTCAGCCATAATCCAGGCTGAGCAGCCATACGGGAGCCTAATTCAGATGTCAGAAGAAGGATATACTCACCTGCAAATGGCGACTGGGGCATAAATTAATGTGACAATCAGACAGGCAGCACGATTCATTAGGTAACCAACTAATCTAACTGCTCCATTTGCCAGCCAACTAATTAATTACTAATTAATTTAACTAGGTTATGTCTCCTGCGCTACCTGATTCTGTCTAAATAAGTATTTTAATAGGTGAGGTTTGTGGAATGACTGAAGACCTTCTGGATATGAAGGCAATACCAACCACACGGTCGATGTTATCTCCTAAGGAGGGGAGTTAAGATTGATTGTCGTTAAGCACTTTACGGATGGAAAGAGGATGAGGAGGTATCATAAAACGCCCACGCACCACCTACCCATCTCTCTCAGCTGCAACAGAGTGCAGCCAATCGATAGGATCGGCAAAAAATAAATAAATAAAAAACTGTAAAGAAATAAATACCTAAATAAACAGGGAAGCATTAGTAAAAAAAAAAAAACAGCTGTACAAGAAGATGAACAAATTTGTTGCAGGAAAATGGAATAATATCTTTGAAAATCGCTGTAAGCAAAGAAACCTTAAATGTAATAAATGCTGTTTGTAAGTGTATTATATTAAGCCAGTGGTTATCCACCTTTTTGGCTCATGAGCCCTTAAAATAAGATGAAGTGATACTGATTTACAACCACATCACAGCCTCCAAATGCAAACTGGTGAACATTTCTACTAAGGAACGGCTCTCTCGCTCTCCCTTTAGCTCCCCCATTCAGTGTGTCACAATCAAAACGAAACACTTCATTTGGTTAGGAATACAGTCATTTAAAATAGGCTAAATTGCACCAATTAAAATCCGTGGTGATGAAAAGGACTTGAGAGTGTTCTTGGTCTTGACTTGGACACAGACTAATGTGGTGTGTGCAAAGCTTTGATGAGGTTTTGATGCCTCCGTGTTATTCTCCCTCAGTCGTGCCTGCTGTTGACGACATACAGTTCTCTGGACGTGGTTAGACGCCTCTAATGTAAAAAGTGAGACGTTGCCAATTTGTTTCCCATGTAATTATCAAGTGATTATTCCAGCTATATGAACAGACAGCAACAGGACAAATGCAGCTGATATTCAAAACCTGTCCTCACCAGAAAAATGACAGCATTGGTTGTTTGCTCAAACTCTCTAAAACAACCTAACTACCTTCCTGAAAAAACTAGAGAAATGACTGTCTTCTCTAAGCAGCATGGGTGGGAGTCGTGTCTGACTTTGACACAGGAGACAGCGGGTCATTTTCCATCTCACACCAGCAGTCAACATTGAGAGTTTCCAGCCGGGTGTGAAATGACTCTTTAAGGAAAATAAGTTAATTGCTGTGGTGATTAATCTAGTTTGTTCTTGGACTGAAGCAACACATGCCCCATGGTTTCCCACCCAAAGTATTAGTTCAATTATAATAAACAATATGCACATATGAGGGCGCAGTCTTAGTTATGATGTATGAATTTACCTTCTGATTTCTCTGAGAATTTGAGCCTTTCCAGAGTCTCCCAAAAGTAACTTGAAATCATCAAAGTTTAAGAATAGTGGCAGGAGTGTGACACATAAGGGAGTCAGTTACATAGCATTGCACACAAACTGCTATGGTGATTTATAAATATAAAGAATTAAATGGTGTCTATATTGAATGAATTAGATTTGTTCTGCATTTTCTTTCATGTTAATTAGTTTAAGTGAGTCATCTGCGCATCGTACATGTACAGTAATTAAACATCACTCTGCACCTCTTCTATCACTTCATATTTTATAAAGTTTATAAAGTACCGGTGAAATCTGCTAGTCTCAGAAAATTGAGGAGTAAAGTAAACATTAATTATGAAACAGGCTTTGACAGGTGTCCCTTCTTAAAAACTGTAAGAGAACTTCATGCATGTTTTCCCGAATGGAAATCCGAACAAGGTAACTTGCTGTAAAAAGTGAATAGAAAATATATACTTCCAGAAATGATTTCATGACAGATTACAGTCAAATAACCAAGATGCAGCTCTAACGGTGACTCACTATTTTTAACTCTTTTATTCTCGTGCCGGAAGGAACATTTTAATATGCTAATACGTGGCCTTTTTTTCTTCGTAATGGCACCAGCTCTTTGAAACGCTTGCATCCACTTTAACACCACCTCTAAGATTAGAGTCACAGAACAAGAGTGAAGATGGAGCCAAGTGTGCCCTACATCTGTCTGCATTTGTCCATAAAACTGGTCAGGGTTAGGACAACACGGCTGTTCGCCAGCCAGCCAGTGCTCGCTGATAATGTCGTAGGTGTAAATGGAGTCATGCTCTGCTGAAAGAGTAAGGCTTGTGCATGCGGTCCCCTCATCCATCATATTTGAGGGTGTATGTGTCTGTCTATGTGGGCAAGGAGAGACGGAGGATGCTCTCCAGCCGGAGCCCAGGAGATGGGCTGAAGGGAGAATGACAGTTGACGGATGAGGTGCCGTCATGGCTTCCTAAGAGCTCAGTAAGACCTGTCTTCTGGCGGCACATCTAAATTATTACCTCAGCTTTGCAGGCGTTTGTAGCGATCAGCCCGTTCTTGTGTTATTCCAGCGAGGCTGCAGACCTTTTGGTTTTGTGAGCTCATGAATTAGTTTTTTTATCATTCACCTTCTGTGGGGAAATAAGTCGTGTGCATTCCCGCTGGTTTTCTAGCGGCCGTGATGATAGTAATGCATGTGAAAATTCACCTTGAAGGATGATGTCTCGTAGTGATGTTAATTCAAATGTCAAAGCAGAGTTGGTCAGTCCTGCCATCAGGAAGCCAGATGCTCTATGCAACTTCCTTTTCACCAGAGAGTTGCAATACAATCTCAGATCTGACAGTCATCTCTTTATAATTCCCAGTCTGACTGTGGTAGAATACAGTATGTACACAGGATGTGTGTTTCATGATTCAACAATCACTTGCCAAGTTGACTCGCAGTATAGACTTAGTGTGTGAAGAATTAATGTGAAACAAATGTCCTCTCTAGTGTATTTGCATCTTCCTGGAACAGCTGGTCTCAGGCCATCACTGCTATTATAAAATACTTGACACAAACGAGCCTTAGTGATGAGTCCTGCCGCACACTCATTAATTCAAGAGTTTAAAAAAACATGCGCGTAGTGTGATCTGTTCCCTGCGGGCGTGGAGCAGATCACACTCCAGGTCTGGCTGTGAGCTTGGATAGCAAGGGCCCCCGTTCCTCTGCGTTCGACTGTGGCCCTAGAAAGCATAACTGGCAGGGAGGTGCGCAGAAATGTGAATTAGACACATGTCTCTGCCAGACACTGTGGGCTAGTGCTGAGTGGGTGCTTCAGCATGCCAAGTTGGTGTGGAGGGAAGTAGGGCAAACAATGCAATCCAAAACACAACAAAGTGGACATTTTCTTGTCGAGCAAAAATTACACAAGTATAACGTGTCTACACGATCTGCATATACAGTATTTGCAAATGAAATAGCAAGCAGTAAGTCATTGTTATTGCAAGTGCAGTCTCTCTGCAGTCCCAGAGCACACATGTGGCCTTGCAAGCTACAAACAATCTCAACACACATTTGCAAGACTGGAAATAGCCATAATCTGTGTGTGACAGTGTTTTGGCCGTGCCTGTCAAACCTTTAGTTAAGTACGACATGTATTTCTAATAGTGTGCATAAAACAGTTTCTTCACACATAGAACTAAAAGATAGAATAGAATCAATAGTTCACTCTCTATACAATGAGACATTATGTAAGAGCTCGGCCATAAATGTGTGAAAACTTGAATGTGTAAGAGATAGAGCCTTTACTTTCTTTTATTAAAGGTGTAATACAGAGATGTCCGTCACCCCCACACTCCTTTGTGCCGGCTCTCTTCTCTGCCTCGCTGCCTTAGTCATTGTGAAAATGTTACTTTAGTATTTTCATTAATTACCCACACTGAGGTTCAGACAGGCTAATGAAGATACGGCACTGAAAAGTCTTTTTGTTTGAAAAATTTTTGCGCGGCTTTTTGTCGGCAAGAATGATTTCTTTTTTCTCTATTCATTTTTAAAGTGACACTTCATCATTTATGTCCAGAATTACAGTTTATGATTGAGCTCAGTCTGTTGTTTTGGTCTGAGAGCACCCCTCGTCCCTTTCAAATTCGAGGATAGGTTTTTACAAAAAACGCACTTGATGGCCCTTTCCCACACCAGTCCATCTCCATTAGCCCTTGATTCCAAAGTGTTGCTATGATCACACCTGAGGAAAAATCCATAATGAGGCTGCAATTAATTACCTTTTAATACTATTAGTCATTTAGTATATTTATAACATGTCAGAAAATAGTGCCAGTCTCCTGGTGCCTAATCTAATGTTTCATGTCATTTGTTTTGTCCAACCAACGGCCCAAAGCCCACATGCTGCAATTTAAAATGGTATAAATAGAGAAAAGCAGTAAATCCTCACATTTAAAAAGCTGAAACCAGCAAATGTTCTTTATAAATGGCTTAAAGCAGCATTGGTTAACTGTAAAGGCCTTTACACACCGGAGATGTGTTTTTATTCCTGCAATTAATTCTTGCGCCCGTTGTTTTTGCCATGAGTACTTTCACACAGAAAGCGAATATTATGGAGCGAAAAAAGTAATCTTTTTTTCAGAGCCTTCGCATGACGAATAAAGGCATCGACCAATCACGTTGTGCGGAACGAATGACGCATCACAACCCCACAATGGCTGACCTGTCTGCTCGTGTTTGTTTTTAATCACATGCAGGACAGTGAGTAGCTGATGCAGTTTACTTTTGGATGCTGTAGAGCTGATAGCAAGGCAGCAGCGTCAGCAGGTTTGTTTCATCATATTGCCAAGTGCAAAGTCAAGTGATAATTCTTGTGGGTTCATCACTATGAGTAACACCTTGCACATTAAAGACAGTCATTGGATCGATTTTGAACATAGAAATATTGATTATTGCAGCTTCACAGAATCCATTGGTTTTGAAATGAATTATCAAGAGGGAGAAGGTATAAGCGAAAAGGTTAGCTGGGGGATGAGCTTGGCAGTCACCATGGATACTGATAGATGCCTTGCTTGCCCAGATGTTGACAAAACAATAGGAATGTAATGTTCTCTTTCAGTCCGCACTTAACTGGTTTGGCAAAACAAAGGCCAAACAAATAGGGTACAGTGGCTGAAATGAGACTGAACTGATGTCACCAGTGGTCACTTCGGGTGTTATTAAATCAGAAGAACAGAAGATCTTCAGGATAAATACTTTAACCAAGGGACATCAAATTACAAACCTCTTTTTTAATCATGTTCTTGAATTCATTTGTCTGTGATAAAGGCAGAAAACAGACTATAATGTGATTCTGTAATGCTGTAAACAATGAAGATTGATAATACCTTTAAAGGAGTGAAGACTCACTTTTGACTGTCTAATTTGCCTCATGACGCCACTCTGCCGAGGCGGCAGCTCTATGGCAATGGCGCTGCTGAGTTCAGCTTAGTTATGAATGTTGATTAAAATGAACAATCTTAATTGCACAAGAACTCAAAATCACAGTTATAAAAACACAGTTACAGAGAGAAAACACAAAAGGAGAAAAAATACTGTAAACACGCATATACTATTTCTAGGAGTCAGAAAAGTCTAGAAAAGCATGGACAACTATGGGATCTCCCTTTAATTCTTTCATTCGGATTCAAAAGCAAAATTCTACTCTTTCTTCCATGCAGAGGGTGCAGAATACACAAATGCCACTTTTCCACTTTCTGTCCAGGCATTTGGGCCAGAGAACACAACGATGTCTGCAAAGAGTAATATTCACAATTAACTTACTATTTTCCTTTGTGAATGAAATTTAGTTAAATATATTCATTGTGATTGAAATATGATGATATCTGTGATTTATAGACTTCCACTTGTGCTCTGACTTGTTTTTTTTTAAATCCATTTTAATCACTTAACTGAGTGGAAATGCTCAGCGGTAAAATAAATCACAACATTATTCGTAGTTCTCCCCAAGCATCAATTAGCAACAAAAAGGTACCAGCAGAGGGCATCAAAAAATGATCACGTTCCTAGCCAACCATTTGCAGAAGCACCTCCAACAGCTCCATTTAACAAGCATCCACAGGATGCAGTGGGGACAACCAGGAAAAAGGGGAAAGCTGTGGGGCAGCCACATGCTATGGGATATAAATGTGATGGCTAAGTTGGGATAACATATTACTGTCATGTTGTGATGCAGAGCACTAGTGAAGCGGTCAGCTCACTCGAACCCAAAAGTATCAGCCAAGAACAACTGGATAGCACTGGCTGTCTCAAAAGCTCCAACTTCAGAGGCAATCACAGTCCACTTTCTATTAACTGTTTGAGAGGCAGCTCTTTTCCATGATTGCATGCTGGGATATCACAGATAAACCATTTTACATTTGAGGTTCAAAGTAAGGACTGATGTGATAATGTAGTCATGCAATCATTTCTCCAGAGAAACCCTCCATTCCTCAGAATGTCAGATAAGCAAGGTTCTGCTTTGATAATAAAACATGTTGTGGCGGATCGGGATGCCCGGCCCCCTCTCTCCGCCCTCAGAAGACGCAGCTTAACTGCTGCAAGCTAGGAAATGTGATGGGGGGGGGGGGTGTATTACCTGATATCCCAGTTACAGCCACCTGTCAGAGGAGGGTGGCCACACCTATTCCCCATCAGGTGATCAGTGAGCACGGCTGGTGGGGAGACGGCCGCTGCAGTTTAAAGGAGAGGAAGGCGAGATAGAAAGAAAGGTAACAGACGGCGAGACCAGACACATGGCAAAGATCTGTTTGTGCATTACAGAGGATTCCAGCGGACTGAGAGCGGCACCAGATCTGGCAGGAAGGCGGCAAGGAGATGCTATTTTTGGTTAAAGATTATTCCTCAGCCCCTCGACCTACCTTTTTGCCTTAATAAAAGGACTCTTTAAGTTGAGACGACTGTTGTCGGGTGTCTGTCTTTGGAGAATGGTGCCTCACCCAACCGGGGCCGCCACAATGTGTAAAACAATGCATCATCCTACTGCATCTACTTGGCTTGCAGTTAGTACAGATTAATACAGATGTGGAGGTAACTAGATTAAAAGCAGGTCTGCCAGATCTCCACTGGATGCATCCAATCATGAAATAGACTGCAGCAATGCGAAATATGAGATGTGCGGCGGCAGCAGCAGCTGTATAGGCACTCTGTCTTGTGGTTGCTTCTTGAAGCAGGGATGTGTGCCAAGAAGGAACTAAGTCCCTTCCAAATCCATTCACTGGGAATGGTTGTCATCCCTCCAATCCATTCAAATTTGATTTGGCAAAAAGTAGTTTGCATGACAGAACCTTGAGCTCCAGCTGGCGGAGGTGATGAGGGGGAGGTGAATGACGTATATGCCCAGGAGGCTAAATAAGTTAGGAGGAGGATTCCTTGGGCTCCTACAATACACTTGGTTAATAAATCTAATACTTAATTTTGCAATGGCGGGTTTTGCAGCTAGGATATAGCCAAGTAGATTTATTCCACAGTGTTCAGTAGATACATGGGTGGTGCCAAGAAGGCTGTGGGTTTGAATCCTTAATAGTTAGTTTCCTTACTGGTTAATCTGTCTATTGTTTTTCTGATTAACTTATTTATCGCTTAGTCTATAAAATGTCAGAGGTTTCCAGAATGTTGTAATTTTCCAGAGTCCAAGGTGAAGTCTTTAAATTGTCTAAAACCCAAAGACATATTTTATTTACAATTATATAAAATGAGAAAAAAAGCTATTTTGCACATTTGCTGGAACAAGCTAATTTTTTAATTTTAAAGCTGCTATAAGCAATAGTTCTTATTAACAATGGTTCAAAATGGGTCGCTCATCCCCTCAGCTCTGCGGAGCATTTCAGCATCTTTAAGCTCATTGTCTTGTTTTTAAATTTGGTGTGGTTCAACTCTCACCAGCGTCAATTCCAGATGAAGCAGGCGGCCTCTCTGTAAAAAAAGAGCTGTACAAACCCACTGTACGCCACCTGGCCAGCTCACCCAAGGGCAGACAAAGTTAGTCATTAGCTGGTGAACATGGTGGAGCATTTAGCAGCTAAAGAGACAAATGACTTCCTCTGGAGTTGGTGAATACGAAAAACAGAGACAAGATTGGATTTACATTCATCAAGTGGACAGAAACACGACTCCAAATGAATGCTAATGTTGACCCATGTATGCTTGATGTGCAAATAAGCAACTGATAGCTAAGTTCGCCAAATTCACTTAAATGTTATATTATGTCAGTGTTTTGCTGCAGCTTGTTTCTGCTGCCCCCAAGTGGCGAAAAACTCGAAAGTAGGAAGTAAAGTAACTAGACCTACACAATATATTGGCCTGTCAGATTTATCTTTAACACTAGCTAATTTAATCCAGACTTTGGCAACATATTATGAGATTAACACATTTCTTCACTGCTTCTAGAGAATATAGTCTTTTTTGGCTTCTATCAGCCTAATTATTTGGTGGCATTTCTTTGTAGAAAATGAGTATTGCAAATTCTAAATGAAATTCACTGCCTGATCTGAACTCTGCAGGATCAACATAATTTATGACCTTGGGTCATCTAGGGCCTGGTTGTCACTTGGAAATTAGGATTTAGAGGAATTATTATCAATCAATGATAAATCTGGCTCATATTCTGTGTCACATATTCTCTCTAGCCTCACTCTTCCTCTGTGTTCAGTGATTCAGAGTGATTTGCTCTTAGATAAAGGAGATGACTTAGATTGAATTAAAATAAAAGGCAGATATGGGTACACATTTGCACATAAAAGGTAAAATGAATTCAGAATTATTATTGATGATCTTTCTTGCCCAATGCATCAGTTTGATGATCTGATCAGAGCCACGGAGAAAAGGCATCTCTGCTGGGGAGAAAACCAAAGCAAGAGTCAAAGCTGGGTTCTGAAAGCCAAAGTTATAATGAACTCCACGTGTTTGACGTCAGACATGCGCGCATCTCCTCAAAGACTACTAAACTCAAATTTAAAATGCTACGGTATAGATGCAGTCCGCTCAAGTATTCATGAATGGGTAGTTATTGTTCATTGATCATCGGAACAATTTCAATGGAGCTTTATATTTCCCCCCAGGTATACTGTACCAAAATTGAAAGGGTGTCCATTGATTGCTTATTATTTCTAATTGGGATATTCAAAAGCTTTATTAACCAATAATCTTTGCAGTATTTAATATCATAAAAAATTTAGTTTTAATTATCCAAATTATCCATTAATTTCAGAACTCCCACTGAAATGGTGGGAATTTGGTAAGATAAAATGTTAGTGTGCTTTATACTGTAAAACACACAGACCACAGAACCTACTTTTCATGTATATTGACACTACTGTTAACTAATGACTGTTGATTAATGTGCATGACTAAATATCCCACCAAACAACTGAGTTGCCATTAAATTTGCTGTGGATAATAATGGTCCGCAGAGGAGGATTCTGAGTGTTTCTGCCTTGTGATGTATTTCTCCTGCAATATATCAACTGCATGCAAGATTTCTCAGAACATAATTGTAGATTTCATTGTAAATTTCCATTCAATTTGATGAGAACATTTATGGCCCCAAGAGAATAAACCCTTTATTTATATATATATAAATATATACACCGATCAACCATATCATTATGACCACTGACAGTTGAAGTGAAAAAAATTGATTATCTGGTTACCATAGCACCTGTCAGTGAACATTTTGTCCTCCAAGCTGATGTGTTGAAGCAGGATAAATGGACAAGCAGAAGGATGTGAGCGACTTTGACAAGGGTGAGATTGTGATGTCTAGACGACATCTCCAACACTGCAGCTCTTGTGGGGTGTTCCCGGTCTGCAGTACCTACCAAAAGTGGTCCAAGGAAGGAAAACCGGTGAACCGGCGACAGGGTCATGGGATGTGCGTGTGGTCTGATTTAGCTCAAATAGCTGAAAAAGTTAATGCAGGTTCTGATAGAAAGGCGTCAGAACACACAGAGTATCGCAGTTTGTTGCATATGGGGCTGAGTAGCCGCAGACAAGTCAGTGTGCCCATGCTGACCGCCGTCGAAAGAACCTACAATGGCCACTTGAGCATCAGAACTGGACCACGGAGCAATGGAAGAAGGTGGCCAGGTCTGATAAATCACATTTCTTTGACATCCCGGATGGCCGGGTGTGTGTGTTGCTTACCTGGGGAAAACGTGGCACCAAGATGCACTGTGGGAAGAAGGCAAGCCGGTGGAGGCAGTGTGATGCTTCGGGCAATCATCTGCTGGGAAACCTTGGGTCCTGCCATTCACGTTGATCTTACTTTTGACACATGTACCACCTTCCTAAACATTGTTGCAGACCACGTACACCCCATCATGGAAACGGTATTCCCTAATGGCTGTGGCCTCTTTCAGCAGGATAATGTTAAAATGTTAGACTGGTCATAGTGTGTGTGTGTGTGTGTGTATATACTGAACAGCCATAACTTTATGACCACCTGCCTAATATTGTGTAGGCCGTCGAGGCCTGGACTCCACTAGACCTCTGAAGGTGTGCTGTGGTGTCTGGCACCAAGACGTTAGCAGCAGATCCTTTAAATGACATTGTTTACCTACCGTACTTTTTTGCAAAATTACAGACCGCTGCTTTTATATTCCGACAGAATAATTCATTAATATAGAAAAACAATGAAAACATTTTAATTAGAATGTTCTAAAAAAAATTTTTTTTATTTACCGCAATCATCCGCAATCACTACAGCCACATTACAGAGGCTAGTGTGAGCAAACTGCTCACGAGGAGTCGGCCAAAATACCTGTCGACAGGTGCAGAAGTCTCACTGAGAGTCACAGACGTCGCTTGATTGCAGCGATTGCCTGAAAAGGTTGTGCAAGAAAATACTAAGTTAAGGGTACCATCATTTTTGTCCAGGCCAGTTTCATTAGTTTGTTTTTTTAAAATGATTCTGTTGAAGCAAAATTCAAAAGCAAGGTCTGATTTTCATTAATTGATTTTCAGTACATTTTTATTTATTACTACTTTTGTCAGTTTCAAGTTATTTCAGTGAGCACTGTGGGTGTCTCCTTCTTTAACGGAAGGGTACCAACAATTTTGTCCACGTGTGCATCTATCAGCAAAGTCAGAGCAAGCAGGAAAACAAAGGGAGGCCTGGGTGAAAGGATTAAGGGAAGAACAGGGCCCAGAGCAAAGTGCTGCTGCTGGTCTGATAAGTTTGCTGAGGAGGCTGATTATTATTGGAACTTGGCAGACATCAAAAACCATTACTGCCTGCAGAGGACATAAGCAAAAGTAAGTAGACTATTCATATTTCTTAAACTGTAGCTATAAACCTGTAGCAGCGCAAACTGTCGCAAGAACCCTTTTGTTTGTATAGCTACAACTCACATCAGCTGCAGCCACTTAGCTTTCTTTATGTCTCACTAAGCTTATTTAGCCAGCTATCTAGATTAGATTATGTGGCATGCAGCTCCATAAATTAAACCTGATAGAGAGGCTATGGTCTCAATGCCAACCTGAACCAGCAGCAGCTCTTTGCCTTGTTTTGGTTTGCTTTGTAACCTGGTGGCTAATTAACACCCATTAAAATCCCCAGCCAAAAACACGTTTCTGTCGGTGTGCTAGTTCAACGAGTAATTCAGAAGTGCTTGATGCGTTTGCACTAGGTGATTACTGTTTGTTCCACGATTAGTTAAGACCTATTGTCTAAATTGACAAAATGTATTGTCTATGTATATTTTAACATATATGATCACTTTTATTGTCTGGGCAGCTGTATTTATGGGTATACATGAACTGAAGCTATAGCTAGCTACCCACAAATGTAACCTATAATTTTACTTGCAAATAAGAACAGCCATCAGTGTTTGATGTTAACAGGTAAATGCAGTGGTTTCCTCAGAATCAAAGCTTATTAAACTACTGGACTGGGCTTGTCCTGTAGTTTGTTACTACTGTTCCTTTCTGCATTTAGAAAACATAAAAGCGGCGTCAGAAAGTAGCTGCCCTTTCGCACGTGCAGAAAAAATTGTTTCTCCGGTACAGATCGGGCAGTGACAGTCGCATCAGCTTAATTCAGCTAACATGTTAGCCTCAGAATTGATACATTGATACATCAAGTAAGATAAGATAAACTTTATTAATCCCACAGGGGGAAAATACACAGTTACAGCAGCTCAAAAATCAGAAGAAATTAAATAAAAAGCAATTAAAAATTTTAAACATTATCTGTTTATGCCAGTAGATCCACTTTAGAATACGAGTGGATTAATTCATCACATCAC
>JAVQJF010014325.1:0-10477 GCA_036023855.1 Gadopsis marmoratus | reverse complement strand
CACATACTGATGACAAAACTGAGGGCAGAAAGACCCACAAACAAGCAGCAACTGAAGGCGGCTGCAGTAAAAGCCTGGCAAAGCATCTCAAAGGAGGAAACTCAGCATTTGGTGATGTCAATGGGTTCCAGCATTCACTGAGTGCACAGTTTTTTCAACCAATTATTAAAAATAATTCTTATATTTATAATTATTTAAGTTTGTCCAGTTACTTTTGAGCCTCTGAAAATGGGGGACTACGTGCAAAAATGGCTGTAATTTCTAAATGGTTAATGTGATATTTTTGTTAAATCCCAAGATTTAAAGCTGACAATCTACTCTTCAAGCACATCTTGATTGCTTCGTTTCAAATACATTGTGATGGTGTACAGAGGCAAAATTACAAACATTGTCACTGTCCAAATACTTATGGACCTGACTGTATCATTTCTAAGTTGTTTAAATTGTTTGCTTAATAGTACTGTAATGTGTTTTGGAACATCAGCTGGCTGATATGGTGGCTCAGTGGGTAGCCCATTTTGCCTCACAGGAAGCAGGTACCTGGTTTGAACCAGCTTCTTTGTGTAGAGTTTGTGTTCCCCGTATGTAAACGTAGTTTCCTCTAACTTTTCCAATTAAAACCACCCAGTCATTTTTTCACAAGGTGTGAGTGTCAGTAACAAGTTGAAGTGGTTTTTAAGTTAACTGGAACCTCATTTCACAGTGCTGTAACCTGTAATTTTAAGTATGAAGCCCATACTCTAAATATCACCTGGTATACGTAAGGAACTCACTGTGGTAGCCAGAGGTGATACTACAACTTCCTGGTCACACCAAAAGCATGCAACAAGAAAACACCGTGATGATATAAGTTTGGCAGTTTAATCTGTTGGTTTGTTATCCAAACCTTTGTATTGCTCCATCAAAAGCAGCAACCAGTCATTATGCAAGAAGAACCTTGAGCAAGTGAGTTGTATAATAGTGGCCCAGATGAAGCACAGTCAAAGTATTGGAACCATAACCTGCCAACTCAAATAAATGTTATTTATGGGTGCACTAGTGGTAAAATCACCAACAGCTGCACAACAGGTTCAGACAGCAGGTTCAAATGCAGCCAACTCAGACAACTCTCACTTTTATCTCACTGTAGAAGAATATTCATATTTTTTAAATGCATTCTATGTATCTTACTCTAAGACCCAAAGAACTGTGAGGATCCACAATATCAGGCAGGAGATGAAAAAGTGCTGAAGTCCCAGTACAAGGAGGCAGGACACAAGGGGCGCATTGTCTTGGCCCAGCTGATGACCATTAGCAGATGTATGCATACAGTATGTCTTTTCTAATATGATTTTACAGTTCCATAGGCATTGGAGTTGTATACCCAGGGGTCCCATTCTTACAAAATTTTATATCAATAAATTTAAGCTAGTCATTGCCTTGGTTTTGTCTCTTTTCTGCCTCTCAAGCACAAAGGAAAGCAAAAAGGTACCCCCAAGAAATACTATTGACTTCTGCATAATAAAGTCAAATTCTGAAAAACAATGAGGAAATGCAGTACTGCAGACAGCAGCATGTCTCTGCAGAATGATTTTAATGACCGTTTTTATTATACAGATAAAGACTATCATGGCTACCATTAAATTGGATCAATCTGATGCCCATATGTGTGAGTTCAGTATTGCAAACTATCCCTACAAATGTCCCTGTGGTATGATATGTTTAGTTTCATTTCTCTACCCTGTTCACCATTGGACCACCACCGCTTTGTAAAACATGAATCATCTGCTGCCTTCCTTCTTTTCCTTGTTCACATTTTTCAGTCAAGTCAGCAATGAAAAGGGGCCCTTCCTGCTAACTTAGAATGTGACTTTAACAGTCGGACATTTTGGCAGCAAAGAAAGGAATGAAAGAATCTTGAAGCAGTTCCAACCCAAGCCTGCTGAGACAGCTATGGCAGTACTCACTTACATAATATTGTTGCGGAAGTGTGTGAGAGAGAAAGACAAGTGACAAGAGTCAACTAGTGTCAAGTGTTTGTGTATACAACCACCTTCCCAGCTCCACCTCTGGCTCTCTCTGTCCTCCAACTGATTTAACAGGCTCAAGTAGCGCCCTCATGGTTCATATCCCAGCAACTATTTCCTCTGTTAAAACGGAGTATTGGAAGGAGAGAAAGCAAAGAGCAAAACGAGAGAAAAGGAAGAGCGAGAATCAGTGCAGCAGGAGTGGACGAGTGTTTTGAGTTTGTTTGGAGAAGAGGGACTGGGATGAGGCAAGAGCCTGCTCTCTGACGTCAATGGACTGTTCCCTGGGCAATATGCCAGCCAAGTGTGTGTGTGTGTGTGTGTGTGTGTCTCTCTGTGTGCGTATGTGTTCCATGCACAAACAGTGGTCTGCTCCAATCATGACCTACACATCAAGGTTGAGGTCTTTGATGATAGGGACAGGGACAGCTGCCACAACAAGATTTCCACAATCACCCCTCTATAATTCTTCCTCTCTTTTCCCGTCATGTCCTCTGCTAGTTCAGGCCCAGGCATAGTGAAGTTAACTTACCCGTATATGAATTCAGTCACAGAGATTACATTCTTTGAGGAGTTTTTAAATAAATAACCTATCAGAGTACAGGCCTGGTTTATCTCCATGGTACAAAAGTGCCTGACTGTTAGTTTTTGTTCTTTTAAAGTTAAGGTCTTGAGCCGAACAGTCAGCTATTATTGGAATGCAAAACTTCTGTGGACCAATACTTAATAGTATAGACCAATACTTAAAGTGGTTCCGGTTGTGTGGCATTATACATTCTTGTCCCTGATGTTCTCTCAGTTAAGAAGGCAAGTCTTCCATCTCATGTTGTTGATTTTGCCTCTTTCAACATGCATTATACTGACAGGTGTTTAAATAAATTTTAAATAAATTTTCTTTACTTAATTTTGCTGCCCCCTCCCCCATTTTTCATTTCAAACATTGTCTGTGTCCAATTTTTCTACTTGCAGTCTGTTTCTTTGTTTTAACTCGCTATTACCCCTAAATCCCATACCATTATCAGTTCATTTTTTAACAGTGGCATGACATTTGGTGGACTTTTTCTTTTTTCAAGGTGCGATCCATGATTTTGTTTATTTAAAACATGCATGTCCCCGTGGAAATCTGACCTCCAATCATAGCAATGTCTGTAAAACCTCTCACTTAAACTTCTCCTTTTGTCCCCTAGATCATGTCCAAGCCCAGTGATCAGGTCTCAGCTGCAAGCTCCACCACCAGGCAGCACCAGAGTCACCCGGAGGAGACGGAAGAGGAACTTAGGGAGCACCAGGGGCTCTCCTCCTCGTCCTGCTCCTCCTCCCCCTCCTCTACATCGGCGCAGGAGACGGGGCCTCTGCGAGGGCTGGTCATCAAGCAGGAGCCCCCAGACCCCCAAGAGCAGGACGAGAGGGATAGACAGGTCGAGCAGGAATTCCTGTTCCGACAGGTAAGGATGTGGGATGGAGAGGAGGTGAAGCATGGGTGGGTGCAGGTGGGAGAGGGAGTAGAAGAATTAAAAATAAAAGAGTGGAGAAAGACATGAAGAGGACACATGAAACACAAATATAAGATGGGATGAGAAGAGAAGAGAAGGAGGAGGACAGTGAGATGGAAATTGGAGAGTGACTGGGCATGAAAATAAAGTTAAAATGCAGATTCCACAAGTTCAATCTGCTTTTCTTAACATCCAGAGTAAAGACAAAAAATAAGGAAGATGAAACTGATTTGTTTGCTAATTTAATTCTTGCATGCGTCCCAGGTTGGCATCAAATCCCATCTCAGTAACATTATCTCATCATGTATATGCATTCAGATTCAGAGTGACTAGAAACTAGTAACTATGGTGGTTTCTCACGGGTTACCTAAATGTTGTGGGGTATTGTTTTGAAAGAAACTGCATGAGATCTATCTGACCGCAGTGACAGATGGCGCTAGTAGTGACGGACTGAAACATTCGATCCTTCCTGACTGTCTGTCCATCCCACTCTCTGGCAGTTTAAGCTAAACTGAAGTTTCCTTTCCCCAAATCATGCAAAATACACTCACACACACTACACATGTTCTACTAATGCAGAGTAGTGTGTTTTCTTTATGAATGACTCAGGGCACGTGTACCTCCTTCACACTACTCTCCAGTACGACTCCATATGGACAATCACATTCTCGTGCTGCCAAAATCCTTAGTGTACACCCACACAAAAACCCTCCATTGCACACACACAAAGCGTGTGGCATTACTTGTCCATACAACATTATCATATATATATATATATATATATATAAAAAGGGTGAGCTAAATATATATATATATATATATTTTGCTCACCCTTTATCTGTGGCCACACACACACCCATACACAGTCAGGGACATCATGTCCTCATCTGTCTAGCCCATCCCTGCTGTCCGCTCAGCCAAATTCAATCAGGCACTCCTCTCACTGTCGCCATGGCGCCCATAGTGTAAGCGGACACGCCCACTGAGCAACAGGATTACCACCCAGATATTTAACTCCAGTACATACAGATAGTAGGGTAAAGTTCCCAAGCGCTTCCATGAGTTCCCTTCCAAATAAAATCATTAATGAGTACACGTTCCAAAAATTGATTTCACACTTTGCCTGCTGTTTTGCAAAATGTTCTGAAGGATCGTCATAATCACATGAAGAAAGCAATCATTATGTGAAGTCAAATTGAGAATAAAGTGGTTTTAGATTAATAGTATCCATTATCCTTGTCACAAGGCAAGCTTTAAGTATAGTCTTTTCAACTGAAGGCTCACATGAACAGTACTGTAAGGCCTCTAGGCTAATAGCCTTCCATTTAAATATTTGACAAATGTCGTTGCAATACTATCATATTTATGTGGTGTTGTCTTGTGACAACTGTACAGAACAGACAGTATGTTCCTTATGAAAGTAGCCTATATTGTGTGTTACAGCAGCATGGTATTTGCAAGCATCAAGTGCCATCTTCTGGCAAGAGACAGATATTGCAGTCCAGAGTTCAAAGAGTGTGTGTGTGTGTGTGTGTGTGTGTGTGTGTGTGTGTGTCTGTGTGTGTGTGTGTGTGTGTGTCTGTCTGTGTGCATAGCAGGCACTGCTGCTAGAGCAGCAGCGAATCCACCAGTTGAGGAACTACCAAGCCTCCATGGAAGCAGCTGGGTTATCAGTCAGCTTTGCTGGACACCGCCCCCTCTCCAGGGCTCAGTCATCTCCAGCCTCCTCCTCCTTCCCCATGGTAGTACAGGAGCCGCCTGCAAAACCTCGGTTCACTACAGGTCTGTTGAAAAAAATAATAAAACAGGTCATACACACTGCAGCTAAATATGAAAATGTTGCTTTTTATTAGTGTGTGTACTGCTCTATCATAAAGTAGAGTAGCAAACAACAGTCTAGAAACATGCTTTCATCCTGCTGATTCCTGGAACCACACTGCATGACGAGCCAGCACACAAGGCTGTTGCTAGGTATTCTGGGCCCCCTGACAATATAAACCACTCCACGTGTAATTTACTGTACAGAATCACCTCATCTCTCTAGACCCTCTCCACATGACCTCTTGCTTATGATGAAGCAGGTGCAATAGATAATCACACCATAAGACTTCCGCTGTGAATATTGGAACCTTGTTGTGATGACTGTGTTTGTGTGTGATGGTGCTTGTATTTCCCAGGTCTGGTGTATGACTCTTTGATGCAGAAGCACCAGTGTATGTGCGGGAATACCACCAGTCATCCAGAGCATGCTGGCCGCATCCAGAGCATCTGGTCCCGACTACAGGAGACAGGCCTGAGGGCACACTGCGAGGTAAGGCCACAGTGTCACTTAACCACAGAGGTATGGCCCGATGCTTGTAACATTAACAGATAAAGTAGAATAGATACAACATATATAAAACAATAGATAAAGCCATTTTGATTTGGTGCAATTCTGTCGTCCTCCTTTATCCAAATGACAGTGTATGCTGGAATATGGCATAGCAGTGCTATATATGGTATGGTATAGCATGAGCTGTGTATATATATATGTATATATACATATATATATATACAGTATATACATACATATATACACATGTATATATATATGTATGTGTATATATGTAGTATATACTGTATGTGTGTGTATATGTGTATATATGTGTATATGTATATGTGTATATATGTATATACTGTATGTGTATATGTATATGTGTATATATACTGTATGTGTATATACAGTATGTGTATATATGTATATATTTTCAGTCTTTTGACATAAAAAGGGCTAAAAATCTAAATAGATTATCACAAATATGTTGGCCTCTTGCACAAAGAGCAATAGTATGTCAGTGTTTTTTTCTTCTCTTCTACTCCATGTATAGCTGTTATATAAATCTTCAAATAAAATACTTTAAAACCTGCCACTATTCAACTGTGAAGTGCAAGTTGTCATTATGACCAGAAGGGGGCAGTATGCACTACTTCTTCATGACGACATGCAGGACATCCTGGATACCTTCATGCAGGCACTTTACGTTATTCTTATATCTTCTTGGGTGACTATGGCAGTTCTGGATGCACAGTTTTAACCAAAGGCATAACTCTCTCTCTGTCTTGTCTCTTTGCATTTGCGTCTTCTCCTCTACCCTGCTCTGTGACCAGTGTATCCGTGGCAGGAAGGCCTCGCTGGAGGAGTTACAGACGGTCCACTCTGAAGCCCACGTCCTGCTGTACGGAACCAACCCACTGCGGCAGAAACTGGACTGTAAGACCAACATTATACACAAACACTCGTTACATATTTGAGCTGACTTAGCAGTTTTGTAGTAAATCTGACTGCTGTTGTCCACATGCTCAACTTTAGTCAGCTACAATGTGGAAGCTTTAAAACTGAAATGAAGAGAGCTGAGATAACTAGTGATACTTAATTGTTTCAGTGTACTTTGCACACAGATTACAAGCATAATGGGTGAAAGAGTCAGTACAGAGGTGCAATTCAAAACGAACAACACACTGTTCACATGAATTTACATGTACACATGCATCATTGAGAATAAAGTAACTTTGTCCATCTGAGCAGACTAAATCTCAAGACTAAGTACTTCATGTGAATGCTACGAATCTGCAGCGTCTGTTAAAGGAATCTGCCTTAATGCTTAAACCGTGTCCTACCAAAAAGGTTCAATCTAATAAAGTCCTTGAGGTGTTACGATAAGGTGAGAACCCGCTGAAGCTTGTTAACTAAAAGTCACACAGGCTGCTTAGTCACTTAGCTCTGGCCTTTGTGGCTTAAAGTGCAGGTGTGTGTGTGTGTGTGTGTGTGTGTGCGCGCGCAACAACCTAAGGGGCAAACCCCAGTGGTCATCTTAGCTTTCATTCCAGTGGAGACATAAATTCCCCTTGTTATTACTGCTTACACAGGAGAATTACTAGATAGTCCTGCGTAGGGTTCAGCATACAGGTGGCTTTGCACACGTAAAGAAATGAAAATAGAGGATAGGAAAGTGGAAATGCAAACTTAATAGAAACCCAGAAAGCTGGCAACTAGTCAGGGATTAAAGTATTCATAGACACTATATTAAATATCTGGTTAGGGATTGTTTCTTTTTTGTCACATGCATCTTTAGCAAGTTAGCGGGTGGCTGAATGAGACCTGGACCCCTAACCTCGATAATGCGAGTGCCACGCTCTGCCCATTGAGCTTCAGAAGGTCTGCTGTTGTACTCATGAAACTTTACACGAATCCAGTTGTCAACACTGGATTGAGATTAGTTTAATGGTTTTTAAAATAAAATAAAGTTTGGTCAGTTAAGTTTTCATATTGAGACATTTCTTGAAAGCACATCAACAGAGTAAGCAGCCAGTTAGATTAAATTCAAAGGCAATAGAGAGAGGTTTAATCTGTTTTACATTTAAAAAAATAAAGATTTTTGGATGCTGTTTGAACAGAGGTTTTGTCATTTAGGGGGAAATAGTATTTTCCAGACGAGCTAGTTTTCTGTTCATTCATTTCTACTTTCTTTGACAAAACAGATCTCTTTCTGGCCCAAATCCCTGAAGAGGAGGAGTGTTTGATTATCAGGGCGATGAGATACTTTTTTCCCCCTTCACCTCACCCAATTAAAGCAAGTGCCTGTATACTCTTGCTGTTAGATTAGGTCAGAAAGTCAAATGCTCAGTTTCAGGGGTCATGCAGCCGTTTGTGCACGTGAGTCCAGAAAGTTACCTCTTCACCTGGTAACCCTTTGCTCTTTCTTCCTCTAATACTCTTTCAAATTCTCAATTTCTGTCTCTCTGTCTCAGGCTCTGTGAGTCCCATGTTTGTGAGGTTACCATGTGGAGGCATAGGGGTAAGTCACTTATCTTCTGTTCATAAAGTCGTGCTTAAGTCACTTCACAAATATTCTCTATGTAATAAGGTATTGGTAATTTGTGTGCCTGATTATACGTGGAAATTGCCAATGTTAGTCGCGCTGGTTTATTCAGTGGAAAATTGTTGTAATAGACTGTTAGGTTTTACAACATTGTGTTAATCTAATCAATACCCGACTGGCACTTCTCCATCTGACTTTGTAATGAAACAAATAAGCATAGTTTCAGCATCATCAAAGTAGTATAATAACTGTGTTTCCCTTCGCCCACTCTCTCTCTCTGCCCCCCCGCCTAAATAATGGTCCCATTTGTTCTTGTTCCACCAAACAAACACGCACACAAACAGTCTTAACACGGTCGCTCACTCACGTGCACATGCACACGCGCACACACACACACACACAAACACACACACACACCGCCCCCAAAGACCAGAGGCAACAAAAGCTGTTGCTTGCCTTTCCGCCGTGTTCGTAATTATAACCAGATGTTTTCAGCATACGAGCGTGTGCATTGGTACAGTGGGGGGTATGTTTTTGTTTGTGTGCATAGCAGTGTGTTTGGAAATGTTTGTGTGCTAAGGCAATGATTTAGATGGCTGCTCAGGGTTGGAAGTGCTGTCTTTTTGAAGCGGATATGTTAGAACAGTCTCACACCTGTGTATGTGTGTGCGTGTGTTGTTGTTGCCTTTTTCACAATGTTGAGGATTTCCAGCCCAGAAGGCCAGCACAGCACACACCCTGCTAACACCTACATTGCCTCTTTCTACATCTCCAGTTGCATGTCCTCCATACCTCCTCTCTTTCTCTCTCTCTCTTCCCCCACCTCTCCTTCTTCCCTCCCTTCCTTCCTCAGGGCTTACTGCTGCTGTGGTGGGAACAAGAGCCCAGGCTCCACGCTGCTCTGTTCTCCTCTTTATAATGGCAAATGGGACTAAATTGTTGTCTTCCTGTCATGCACACACACATACAAGTCACCCACCCACACACACATGCATTTACAGAGGAAGGGGGCTGAAATTAAGCTGTCAGCCTGTGGAGAACCATCATTCCGTCATACCAGCACGTTCCCGCTCTTTTCTACCCCTTCCCTTTCACTTTTTCCTGACTAACTTGTGTTCCACTCCTGGCTTGAGGCAAAACTAACATCAACATGGGAAATAATAAACCACTCAGTCTCCACATGCTGCTTTAGAAAGCATCTGTTTGTGCTCATTAACCTGACTTGTATATATGATTCAGTTTCCCATTCACTCACTCACTTGGCTCTTCATTTGCTCGCCCGCTCAGTTACTGGCTCGGCTACTGCACACTGTCTTCCGCTCACTCGCTGTTTTTCTCTCATCACATTCAGTCACTCACCAACAGCACTCAGTATACTCCTTTTTTTTTTTTGTTTTTAGTCTGTGGTAAATGCACCAAAGTTTTATTTCACGACAAAGTCTTTTTTGGCACAAGTTAAAAAGAGCCATTTTCTTCCCTGTGGATATTATTATGGGGTCCTCCTCCAGCCTTGATCACTCCCATCACTGGAGACAAGAGGAAAGTGAAGTGGGCCGACTGGCCGAAAAGCTGCTGAGTCGCTTAACGCACTGACTGGTTGAAGGACTGAGGGGCTGACCGGGAGTCTGGGGTTAATGTACCAGTCGGCCAGTTGACTGACTGAACGGCTGTCAGCGTGGATGAACAGGCCAGCTGTCTGACAGAGTGGGTGACTGACATGTTAAAGTTAACATATTCAAAGTGGAAGACTCCCGGGTTTACATCAGAAAGCCCTGCTTAGAGCTCTGGCATGGGCCGCTTCGCACGTGCATTACAGTTCAAACACATTGGCACACAGACCTTCCTTTTGTTCTTTTCCTCTGCCAGCTTCTTCTATGTTTATCGTGTGCTCCATCTGACTGCACTATCTGCCATGCCTGATGGAGGGGCTGTATATTATCCGGTACACAGCCCTGCTTACAATCAAACCCATAGAATGTTGTGGGCCGTTTGGCTTGTGTGTGTGTGTGTGTGTGTGTGTGTGTGTGTGTGTGTGTGTGTGTGTGTGTGTGTGTGTGTGGGTGTGTGTGTGTGTGTGTGTGTGTGTGTGTGTGTGTGTGTGTGTGTGTGTGTGTGTGTG
>JAVQJF010014319.1:0-32743 GCA_036023855.1 Gadopsis marmoratus | reverse complement strand
GCCCCCCCCCCCCCCCCACATTCCCTCTCTCTCATACACACATTCTGAGACAAAAGGAGAAATAACAGGAGTCATGCCCTATCACCATCAACCTTTCACTGAGCTGAACTATGCTGAATATTGTTTTTGCTTTTAACCCGCTGGTCACTAAATGCTTCCGTGAGCTCCAGAGCTGTGGTTTTTGGTGTTTTGCTGTGGAGACCGACACATTTTAAATGTTAAAAACATGAAACAATCATAAAAATCCTACAAAAGTGTAATGGTTCATAAATCCCAAACTTGTTATTGTCTGCCATTTAGCATTTGTTTGAGTAGATGAATCACCCATTTTCTTTCAACTTTTGAATGCCAGAGTCCCTCTGCACTGCAGTCCTTAACACTGTTAACTCTGATGTGGGCCTGGGCAGGGCTGCAGACAGACACCTCTGTGACACATGTCACCAGCAGCTTCATTTCACCTGCCACTGATGAGCTTCACCAGGTTCCACCTCCAGCCCCGGGTGGGAAATACCAGCAATATTTGGTTTTAACCTCATACTGTCAGGAGCGGGTGTGGGTGGAGGAGGAACGGAGGGACTCGGGCGCACACAGCACGTACGCAAAACACATACCAAGTAATACAGAATCATCGATAACGATACATATACTGATACATTTTATCGGTATAAGTGTCCTTCAAATTACACAACAAATTACGTTGTTTCTCCATACTATCTTGAATGACACATTGAAGTGTTTTCTAATCTGACTCCCGTATGAGCAGAACAACACCCTGCGTACGTGACTTCTGAAAACCCTTACAAATCACTGCCGACAAAATGTATCCGCTTTATGATGTGACACTACTATGGTTAAGAAAATTCTCTGCTCAACTTTGTTAAAGTGTCCCAGATCTAGTCTCAGAAACTCTTTGAAATACAAGTCTACACAAAACAATTACAACCATAAATTCAGTTATAGAAATATTTGACATCCAAGCTGAGGATTCCAGCTGAAACAAAACTCATCTCTTGCTAAGCTGTGTGGTTGCAGAAGAGGGGAGATGGCCGGCGCCTCATTCGCTCACCAGAGCACACTGGTGCAGGAGGGGTGTGCAGTTTTTTTAAGCCCTAGCTAACACAATAACAAAGCTTGAGGAGAGTTTCTTTAATCTATTTTTTACATGGTGGATATTAGATGTGAGAATAAAACTCCAAGTACAAATAGGAGGTGAAACAGTGACATGCTGTCAGAAGGCAGGTCAGAGAAACACAGATTCGAACATGCAGGTTACACTTGTTTGTCCAATTTCCTTTATGAATGATACTCTTCATGTCATTGATGGAGTTGCCACTGATGAAGTGATGCTTGTAGTTATACAGTATATTATAAAGTCATATGATTTAAATAGTTGTGCAATTTTAATTATTAATGTGAAAATAAATTTAACATCCATTACCCTCTTCAAGCACCGTTTACCATTAAATTTAGTGTTTAGTATGCCAGGAAATTAAGATCCCAAGCAGAGGGCTTTGTAAGAATCCTTCACAGATGAAGATCTATTCTGAGGCGTGAGATATGACCACTCCATTGTCTTTTTTCTTGGTCCAATTTTAGTCATTTATGTGGCCAGATAGGCTTATTGTCTCACTGCCACAGCATTCTCAGTGGAAAAGACAAATAGACTACATTTCACTTGTGGCTTTGTGAGTTTTTCCTCTGTACCATGGCCTTTCTTTAATGCCATCTAATCACTTTCTTCCATGCAAAAATGCAGGTCAGCGACGTCTGCCAAATGTCTGTTTTTAATCAAATAACCAGGCGTCGACCCTTTTGCCTGACACTGTGATGTGACTCAGGCCAGATTCTAGTTTTTTTTGTAACAACACAAGCTGCGTGGGGAAATACTGCTGTAAGTGAGGTACAGTGAATCTAGAAATGTGAGTGTATTCTTATTTCAACCTTCTTTATTTCTTCTTTATTCCCTCTGCTGTTCTCACACCAGGTCTTTCAGGCCTGACTTTGTCTTGGTGCGCCAGCACGCCTACAGCATGGCCCAGAACGAAGATTTTAGGAACTTGATCATCGGCCTGCAGTATGCAGGAGTCCCCGCAGTCAACTCTCTGGACTCCATCTACAACCTCTGCGACAAACCGTGGGCTGTGAGCAATTTCAGCAAAATGCATCTACACCATTAGATAGATGTGGATAATGGAGCTTGCAGCTGTTAATTTCATTTTGAATTATCTCGTATTATAATTCTCGTGACTTTTTGTGGCTCCAAGCACATCTTAAAAACACTATGATGTCGATTAATACTATATGAAAAATGTGACTGGTCTGTACACTACTGTATTACATGTTATAATACATATTGCACTCATTCAACTACTTGTGTTCAAGTTGCACGTGACTGTCTCTTGCTGTTTCTCTCTCTTTCAGTTTTCCCAGCTGGTCAATAATCAGAAGAGGCTGGGTTCAGATAAGTTCCCTCTCATTGATCAGACTTTCTACCCCAACTACAAAGACATGGTAAGATTTTTTTATGTTTACACATTGTATATTGTCAGTAGCCCTGCAGCACACTCACACACATCCAAAACATGAGCATCTCAACAATCGACCAAATGTCTCCATTAATGATATTGAGATTAAGATATGTATATTATTACTTTGTATTTGGTAGTTTAAGTATTTGTCTCAGGGCAGTGAAACATTCTGTAAAAGCACTAGACTTTGTTGCCTGCCGATTACTGTAGTGTTCAGGATATCACTGATAAACATTCATATTTTATTTTGAAATATTTTCCAAAATGCAATTTACCATATTTATAGCATTATACTTACGCTACTTTCACATTTGACACAAGCGTTTAAAGCAATTACAAGTCATGATACCTTTCTGAGAATTCTTACTGCTGAAGCCCCAATACCTAAATTCAATTCATTGTGATTACTACATGGTACTTTCATGTTTTAAGGTAAGTATTATCGTTTACACAAACAACAAAGTTGCTGAAATATTACAAAATCAATCTAATATAAAATAAGTTGAAGATAATAACAAATTAGTATGTTAATGTATATTACACTCATGAGAAAGGTGAACCTGCTTATTTTCTTCATGCATTTTTATTATATATGTACTGTATATACTGTGCTCGGTAGGCACCAGAGTACTGTTTATTGAGGAATGTGCTTAAATGTTCAGCAGAAACCCTTTGCAACCTTGGAAAAATCCTCAATAAATCGTTTCTTTTTAATATTGTTAATGTCACCTCTGGGCGCTCATTGATGTACTGTAAAGAGTCATATTTTCTAGCATGCTTGCTGAAGAAAAAAAAAGACAGTCAGTGTCACACTATACCATTGAGACATTTTATATACAATCTTTTTTGGTACATGGAAATAGAAAACTCTATTTAGACAGAAACAGAGACATAAATACATACCCAAACAATTCTTTCAGTATAAAACAAATGTGAAATTGTTTGATAACGCTTCACTAAAGCCATACAGTTATTATGCATTATTATAATATCAGTCATGAAAGTCGAAATTGATTTATTAACATGTTTCAAAATTCAAACATTTCAAATAACCGCATTGTACAGGTTAAATTTTAATATTTTGTTGTTGAATGTGACCCTAATATGATTAGGGTAGTGATTAAATAGTGGCTCATGCATGAAGATAGCAAGTGATAGTAATTTTTAATCTGTATGACTTCAGTGAAGTAGTCCAGTAACAAGACAGGGGTCAATTCAGATTTGGGTCTTTTAATACATGTATATTAAATAAAGCCTATAAAACAACAATTAAATCGCTAATTATAGCTTATTCATGAATATCAGTTATTTCTCTTTTTGTTGGTTAACGCCTTGTGCGAAAGTTTTTACTATCTTTTCTTGAACTTGAGAGTTGAGAAGAATCCACTTCCTGTTTTAAAGGAGTTAAAAAAAAAGTGAATTGAACCATGTCCTGTTACATCGTTTCCTCTAAAGAGAGGCAGCTTGGCGTCTACAGGTGGCAGTGCTGTTGTTATAGCGCTGGATTAGATTTTTGGCACAAGAAATAGTACAAAGTCCAACCAAGGAAACTAAACACAGAAAACCACAAGATACCTTCAATGCTATAAGACAAGATCCGGTTAGCCTTCAAATGTTAATTCTCACTGAGGTACAATATTTACATTCTCAGCAATTTGAGAGTATAAACTGTGATGATTTAGATGTACAAGAATTATGGTCATATATAATTAATGTGTCAGAGTTTGTCAAAATATAATTAATTGGGGAATGTCTGGCATTGCTTCGTTCGATATATATACAGTGCATTTTCATTTGCATGGGACACTTATTCAATAATATTTAAAGGTAAAAATTCAACACCAGAATGTGTGGGCAGAAAAAGGTGGCAGTGCTGCAGTCTACCTGCAAAGATTTAGTGCCCAGCAGCAGTATGTAAAGTATACTTTGCAAAGCAAGATTGTGGAAGAGGTTGGCAGCTGTTATTTTCCTCCTGTTGTTTTATAGTTAATGTCCAACTTTCCTGTACTTCTGTGAGTAAATGCGTAACCTATTACATTACTTGTTAAAGTTGTGCATTTACCATCAGGCCATCAGAAATGAAGAAAATATTCACACTGGGGTGAATAATTTGCAGTGGATGCTCTGCTGCTATTGTTATTCTGTGGAAAACAAAAAGTGGAGTGGAATGTGTGAGAGCACGGAAATGAGGCAGAGGAATGCTGAAAGCCCCTGCAGTTTATAAAATGATCCTAGCATTGCTGTAGCAACCGCCTGAAACCCGCTAACAGCCAAATCTTCAATGGAATCAGTTGCTACTTAACGCGCCAAATTTGAGCCACAGAAGCAAAAGCAGGAATTGTTTCTTGGGACTTTGTAGGAGTGAGATGGAGTAAAATGAATGTCGGAATTACAGGTCATGGGTCAGACATGTCCAGGAAGTCTTTCTCAGGTGGAGGTCCACCCCGGTACCAGCTACAGGTTGTGTCAGAGCGGCGGATACAGGCGTACTGCCGAGCCTGCTCCCCATTTAGGCTGTTGTCCAGCAGCCAGTCAGTCCACAAGCACTCGTTTTCTCCTGTTGACGCACACGGCACTGTGTAACAGGTGTTGATCTGGGAAGAGAAGAGTCTTTGATTCATCCGTTTACTCACGCACTCATCTCATTATTTGTTCCTGAAGTTGGCCTCCCCTGTGTTATGAATTCATTCATGTGTCTCTATAGAAACGTGACGCTATGAACAAGTGTTGTCATCTCTAAGACAGATAGATGAGTGGGAATATGAATAGAGAATGAACAGTCCTTACTCACTCTGCATTCGCAGCCCATCTGGTATCTGTAGTTGAGATTCTTCTTTTGTGACAGTGATAAGTTGTCCCACGACTCTACCAGGTCACACTGGCCAATAGAAATTCTCCCATCGCTCCACATGCTTCCTGTTTCGTGACATCACAACACGGCCATTAAAAATCTAATCTTGCATTCAGCAAATCAAGTTATGTTCATTAATTTGTTTAACAGCCTTAGCTATTGTAATGAATAGTGTTTAATAATGTTGTTCTAAAAAATTGATAAAAGCTTTAATAGGAAACATTAGTTCATAGCTAATAATATTCAGCTTGAGAAATATATGACTTCTGTAAATGTGGCCAATATTCTGCAATGCTTACAACACGTATACTTGTTAAAAGAAATGGCTTGACATTTTCAGCAATGCATACATTTGCTTTCCTGCCAAGAGTTACATGAGAAGATGGAAACCACTCTCATGTCTGTACGGTTAGCTAGTTTAGCTTAGCACAAAAACCTGACAGAGGGGGAAACAGCTAGCCTGGTTCTCTGTATGGATGAGCTTTCTGTATGGATTTTAAAAAGACGATATTTAAGGTGTTCACTGGCAAAGGTGCTGGTGTGTAGATTTTGTTACCTTTGGACAGAGCTGTTTCCAGTCTTTATGCTAAGCTAAGCTGACCAGCTGCTAGCTTCATATTTACTGCATAGACATGAGAGTGGTATTGATCTTCTCGTCTAACTCTTAGCAAGAAAGCTAATAAGTGTTTTGCCCAAAATGTTGAACTATTCCTTTAAAAAAAAAATGGAAAGCCATTTGGGACAAATAAAAATCCTGCCATTATCACTCTACTGGATATTCACACATACTTTACGTAGACAGCCTTTTTTTTGGAAGTTGTGCTGCTTTTTCCTACTGAAAGTTAAATATAAAAACTGACCACTGCACACTGTACCTGAGAGCAGATACCCTGCCTTGTTGTTGGAGTCCAGCTTGACTCCACACAGTGAGGAGAAGACTGGAGTGTACACATACTGGATATCCTTGGCCTTGTCAAAACCTTTGAACATCTGGACACAGAGACATACAGGGAGAAGAGAGTAGAGAGGTTCTAGTTTTAACGTCAAAAGAGAAGATATGAGCCTGTCCTGATTGAAATTAAATACCGTATATATGTGGCAGCAATGTAAGTAGGACTAATAATAGGACAAGAACCATTTTAATATTCTCCCAAAGTATAGCATACTGTGTCTTAATGCCTCAGCCATCAAACGGATGTGAAGTCAACACCAAAAAAAAAGAATACATTAAGGATATTTAGCAGATCTTATTGTCCAGCTCAGAATTCATTGTTAACACCATAAGGTCAAGTGGAGATGAACATTTGCACACATTTACATTTGCTAGTGCAGCCAACACAGATCCTGACAGATTGTATGTAGCCAATACCTACACACCCCACACAGCTATACATGGCAGCACAAACAGCAAAGGAATGATGTACTGTATGTCTGCACCAGCAGCTGCTGTCGCTGCCGTCCAGAGATCTCACCTTGATCATTTTGATTTCATATTGGATCATCTTCATGTAAGGTGAGGAGCTGTTGCTAGGCGACACAATCTTCTCTCCAGAGATCTTTGCCCTTATCACTGTCAGAAAAAAATGGAAGAAAAAAAAAACACAGAGAAAGAAAAGAGGATTAATATTAATAGACATGCCAAATAAATGCCAGAGACAATAGAAAACATTTTGAATTATGTATGTCTATGATCAATAAATTATAAGCTTTCTCCTTCTCGATAGATAGATAGATAGATAGATAGATAGATAGATAGATAGATAGATAGATAGATAGATAGATAGATAGATAGATAGACAGACAGATAGATAAATAGATAGATAGATATGTTGTTTTCTTCCTATCCCTCCTTTTCTATCCATTTGCTTGTCACTCGTCTTTCTCCCCACACAGACAGTGTAGCAGTCCCTCTCAGTAGTGATACCGGATGTGTCCCTCCTCTCCTCTGGGAGAGAAATCAAAACCCACATGGAATAACAAGTAGCTCTCTGCTTGCACACTCCCATTAACCGACTCCACACACACACATTTATGTATACAGTATCACACCACACGCACACTTGTTCAAAGCCAAACCATGTCTGGCACAGGAGTGACTTCACATTATTCTATCCCGTACTGTAAATCAAGTAGAAGGGTAAAGGAGCAGGATAATTGGTCTGTGGCTTTCAACAGGAAGGTAACAGCAAAGCCATATAATTTTACAACCTCTCATTTAGAGACAAAATACTCGTTATGCTTAAAATATTATTAACATTGAATGTTCACACAGACCACAACATGCAGTCCACACTGTGTCAAATCAAACCGTGTTATTACAGACGCATTGCTGCAGAGCTACTTTTTTCCATCCATCAATCCCGTGAAATGTGCACTTTTAGACATCTGCATTACTCATTATGGTAACTGACAAATTAATTCCACTGTCAAACATTTCCTTTAAAGTAATAACACTGCTGTAGCTTAATCAAACATAATTAAGTTAATTATTACAGCTTTCTCTCAGGTTACCTCTGATTTCTCCAATCATAAAGTCCTACACAATGACAACATGACAAACAGCTGCATTAACTGTGCAACCAACTGAAAAAGCAGTTGCACAACTGTAGAAAAATGTGTAGGGTACTGCAGAAAATATCATATACTTAAAACAGTAGTACGGTTGTAGTAAGAGGGATACTCCATATACAGTATAAAGTGTAAGGAATGGTTGCAAACGTAAGCACGTCCGGCTAATTATAGCTTACTAAGTACAGTAGTAATAGCGTTATGTTCAAGGTCAGGGCTATTTTATACTACATTATTTTGTGGGTTTAAAGGTAACGTTATAAAAAAGCCACATTCACGACTAGCAGATCCACAATGGGAGTCAGTCTTGCAAGCTATTACAGAGTTCCGGATAATGCTAGCAGCTGTCTCATGCTAACTGGATTTGGGGAAGGTTACGTTCTAGTAACTCCAGGCTAACTTGTGATCCGAGATAGCGTTATGTTCACCAAACACAGTGGTTAGTTCTCAACCTTTTCTCTTATAATGTGAAAATTGAAAAATACTGTGTGAAAATATGACCGATAATTCACAAGTATAATCTCTGTCTTGCTTGTCCAAGCATGGAAGCTAAACAGGTAAACAGTGTTAAGTTAGAATGAAACGTTCTGATATTACATTTTTTTTAACTACACTTGTAATGCTCGTTACAAGTCTCAGTCTTTTACGTTTTCAACCAACTCACGAGGCTAACGTTTGTTTTATTAGCTCACTAGATGCAGTTAATAAAATCTGCCAGCAACAGTTGTCAGCCATCAAAATTTAATGCCGCTGGCTAGAAATGATTTTCAATTTCGAGTGGCAAATCTGCCTCCATTATCTTTGCAAGCTGCTTAAGGTACTTTGCAAGAAGGTAAAGCTGACATGCATAGCAATGGTAACTAAGGGGGCGAGGCTTAGCGAAGATGACTGATTTTGTAATTCCAATTTTTTTCATATTTATTATTAATTGCATTCATATTATGTATAATCAACAACATAACTACAATGCACTTAAATATATTAATTGTTTGACCTTGAACAATGAAAATTGTGCACTAAGCTGCCTGCAATGCCCATTAACACTGCTACGTAACTGTAGCTCTGTAACCCCTGTAGAATAGATTTCCCAAGACTGAGATGGAAAGAAAGAAGGGAAGAAACACAGAGGCAGAAGTGGAGCAAGTGACCTTGGTATAGCCATGAAAGAAAGAGAAGAGCTACAGTATAAGAGAGGGAGAATAAATGTGACCCAGCACCCCTCCTAGCCCTCACCCTCTCACACAGCTACGCAATCCACCCCCTTGTTTTTGCTTTTCGCTCATCACATAACTACACCACGGTTTTGTGTGCTGGTGAGAAGAGGAGTAAGAGCTCAGTGTGTTCTGTGAAATTGGTTCAAGAGAAAAAGAGATTTTTTTTGTTGCAAGAAGATATAAAAGGCAGGCAGGCAAACAAATACAGACAGACAGGAAGTTACTGGGAACTTGTCTGAAGCATTGCAGTTTTGTCAGAATGCACTATATCGCCCACAGTGAGACAGCTGGTCCAGGGATGTTTACTTTATAGAAAATGTCAGCGAGTGTACAAGATGCTCGCTCGGTATAACTGTGATGTACTTCATTCTTAAAGTGCATAATTCATAGCCTGAGGCTCAAATAGAGTGTGGCAATACATCTGTAAACATTAGACCTCCCACTCGGTCAGTAGATGAATACATTACTGCTCGAGTGGATAAGATGATCCAAGCGAAGTAAAAATCATCTTGAGGTTAAGGGTTGGGGGCGAAAAGAACAGGATAGACTAAGGAGAAACTTTTCTCCTGACCTATGATAGGAACAAGTATATTACATGCTCTATAAAACTTTGCATTACACTGCAGTGACTGACCTCACAAGGACATAACTGCCTGTAAGCTCTCCTACTAATTGCAGATCGAGTTTGTACATGCTAAGCATATGCTAAACATTTCACTGCCTAAATATTAAGCAGTACTTGTATAATAGGTATAATATAATAGGCAACACTTTTGTATTTCAGCTCAAGTAAAATATAGCATGCAGGACTATTACTTGTAATTAGAGCCTGACCAATACTGGACGTTTTAGGTTGATAACGATATTGATATTTGAGAGTATCAATATAATTTCCAATAATGTTGGCCAATATTGCTTTTTATATAAACACATGACATTAATAAACATGTTTAATTGTACTGAGCAGGAGGACAATTCACAGTTGAAAAATAAACGTACCACTTGTAATATAACTGATGCATTTGTACTGCAATTTCTTGTTACTTATTGGCCGACATGCTTGTAAACAAATACGGTTTATCTGCGATAGGCCAAAGCTGCCACCACAGAAACACTGAACATTGTACAAGTGATGACTATCATATTATTGCCCTCTTTGATCTGCACTTCCTTTGGCAAAAAGAAACATACCTGACAGTAGTTTAAGTGCTTTGCCAAATTAGCCGCCCCACTTAAATCTTCCCTTCTGAGCAGAATAATGAGTCTATGTGGCCTATTAATGGTAAGTAATACACCAATGCATAACTGTGCTCTGTGTAAGGATCAAATAGTTGGCAGTCTGAGCATTGGCTGTATATCAGTGCAACATGGAAGAGGACAGAAGCTGCTATAGCCAATAAACCAAGAATAGTACAGCCATTTCTCATCACAACAGATCAGTGGTTTTAATAATTTATTGAGAAACTGTTCCAGATTTAAAAAGATGAAAAGAAGAAATCTGGTCACCTACCAGACATAATAGTTTTTAAGCAGTGATTGTACATTTTAATGCTATTTACTGTAGAAAGTACATGTACTAGCTGAGGAGCAAAACTCATTTTATTCCAAGGTTGTTGTCTCTTCCTGACATGATTCTCTTGGCCCAGATTCTCTGAAATGTTTACCCCCCACCTAGACATCTTTGAACTGCGCAGGCTAGGTTACCCACTCAATTCAGTTGCTGCAGCTGTGTTATGAACAGGAATAAGGACAGGCATGCATGCAGAGTGAGAGTGGCTGTGCATCTGCCCCGCAGCTACATAACCAAAGAGAAATATTGCAAACTTGTACCATGAGAACTGATGTAGTAAGTAACTTCCCCCCTCCCTGATGAATCGGCACCCTTGTCATGCTCACAAAGCTGGACTGTCAGCGGGCTTTCACACTCATATTGTTAGTATGCAGACCATTAAACCAAGCCTATAGACATGGAAATGAAGTGGGGAGAGAGAGGGAAAGAAAGAGAGAGATGGAGTAGGCTGTGTTGGCATGGCTTGGCCTCCATCCAACACACACACACACACTCACACACACAACCTCAAATACACAAGCAAGGTTTGTCCAGATGGACAGCTGATATTACTCAGATGTACAGCTTTATTCAAGGGGCTCACCGACTCTGAAAAAACTGTCAGGTCAACTGAAGGCCACCACCAGCCTATGCTTAGGAAACAACCCAGACAGTATAATCACAGATGCCACCAAATGAAAAGTTTTCTTAGACGCACTCAGTGAAAGTGAGTTATTTTCCTCATTTGTTATTCATGGGTCCAAAACGTTGCGTGCTACTTGAAAGGGACCTCTCTGCCTCCTGTATTCCTACATTTAAAACTAAACACTGACTCGAGCCGCGATCACACCCTGAGGAAATGGGATTACAAAATAACCTGTGGTTAATTGACCATTTGGGAAGTCACAACCCCCCATAGTTACTGCTGCTATGCCTGTCAAGCTTTCCGTTCTTGCACAGAATTATGCAGTTTACAATGGTAATGGTGGAAGATTTACCACTAGAAATGTTATGAGTTATTTTTGAAACAGTAGAAACAATGGGTCCTTGATTTCACACAGATGTAGACAAAAACAGATTCTCAGCTGGTAAACGGCGATTTTGGCAGCTGAAATGTCATTAGCCCCATGAGTTGCCTTTATATTTGGAATTTCAAATTGTATGTTTCACTCTTAACATTACAAGAGTAAAGGCTTTGAGGATGAGGACTAGCATAATGCTATCTCAGGTGATAATTGTGCTGGGATTGCTGGAGTGTTTGCCTCCCCAGATCAGGACAGGGCTGCAAACATTACACTAAACTCTGATAATAGCATCCAGAACTGACTCCCACACAGGGGGAAGATACCAGACAGTGGATGTCCCAGTCCTGAAGGAGGTTTTCCTGACATACTGTAACCTTTAATCCCACAAAATGATGTAGTTAGTTAATGATATGCTGCTTTGGAAGTAATGCTACGTTAGTGTTGCTATTGTAGGTAGTAAGTGATTTAGTTACCAAACATGCTAATGTTTGCAGCTCACTTTAGAACAGAAAAGCAGAGTTTAATCCATTCTACAGGTGCTTGTGTTTTTGGCTTTGGAAAGGACAAAATAAAAAGAATCAACCCTCCATCCTCTTAGGATATCGAGTATCGCCACATCACCACAGCTCCGTTTACACGACTTCAACATGTGGAAAGGTCCAAATCGCTGATCGGGGGAGGGGTTTAGCGAATGGTCAGTTGGAATCCATTTTGTTTGGTCCAGTTGTCCAAACAGACGCAAGCTGAGAAAATGTGGTTCGACATGTAACTTTTGCTTGTTTCAACTACAGATCTTAATTTCAGGTTTTGAATGTTGGCTACATGATTCACGTGAGAATAACATGCAGCAGGCACTGCTTTTGTGTCTTATATGATCAGTGAAAATGACAGAACAAAAGACCAAAAGATGGTTATAAAATTGGACCCAATGCTATACCAGCTTAGACCAGAAAGTATGGACAGAAACCTGGTTCAGGACCGTTCCAGACTTTGCGATCCCAGGCAATCTCTGGCCTAAAAACATTGCCCCAAAAACTCTCATTGTGTTCTCATAACCCAGATCTAATTTGGCATTATGGCGGTTAAAAAAAAAAAAAAGCTCTCAGACTCCATTTCAGACTGATTACTTTTTGAGACACATTTTCAGAGTACTTTGAAGGAGCTGACACTCTCTGAACCTCAATGGAGATACGGACCAATTAGAAAACAAGACCAACATACAGTAAAAGCAATTTCTTCGTCCACTTTATCTTTCTGTCTTTCTCTCTCCTCTGCTGGAGTTCAACCTTTGACAGAAGCACATACTCCAACTTTCCACAGTCTGGAGCCAAGTGCTCAAAGTCAGATCAGAGTGTTGGTTTTGGCCTGTGCTTAGACAAGAAAGAACTGGATGATGAGGGGCGTCAGACAGAGAGACAGGCAGACAGACAGATAGAAAGTAGGCTGGGGCCATTTGGCGCTGACTGTTTTTTTTATGGTTTGTTTTTCTGTGATTGAGAGCAAGACCCAGATCTGTAACTGCAAAAAACAGATAGCAGACTGCTGTATTTTCAAGTAACGATGACAGGACGGGTAATGTATTAATCTTGGTATATAAGAAAAGGAAAGGCCAGTCAGAGAAACAACTATGTGTGTGCATGTATTTCTTATGAATATTGTTCACTCATCCTAGAAAGAAAATCCTGACTGTTATAAGTGTCTAAGTCCACCATGCTAATATTTTCTTCAGCCTTTATATACAGTGCTTTAATAAATTGGACTGTCAAATTTCTCTTCATAAAACTGATAATTTCTATGAATATAACTGGAAGAAGGTGCAATAATAAATCAACGTCTTTTCAATTAACCACCATGAAAAGCTCAGCCTTGAAGCTCTATTGATTAGTTGTTGTCACAGTGGGTTGACAGTGGACTGAAATGTTTTCCCTCTTAGAAGATCTAATTACGTTGATCAATAAGCCAAATCATCAATCGGTTAGTTAAGAAGGAGGGCCAATCCTCTCATTTTAAAATCACTCATCCCTTTTGGGTTATTGCATTAACAGTCTCACAAACTTAAAATAATGTTTCACTATTATTAAATGCAGCAGCTTGTATTTTCTTAACTTTTATATGCATGAACAGAAACTAAACTGACCTCCAGTTATTAACTTACCGATCTCAGCGCTGCAGAATAGCTGCTGTGGGTGTGCTGGGTGGCAGCTACATCCCTCCACAACTTCCTCCATTCCTGCACCAAGCAGAAGGAGCACCCACAGACCCAGACACGCACTTCGTTCCTGGGACATGGCCATGATGACTCTGGCTGCCTCTGACCGCTCCACCACTCGATAAGACACTCAGCAGCCTCTTCTGATCCTGTTAAGTTCCACGGGAAAGCAAATTAGGCCGGCCGGTCAGCGACGGAGGAGAGGGGGGCGGGATGGATAAGACCGTAGAGTTGAAGTAGTAAGATGAGCTCTGCTGAGCTGAAGTGCAGGGCTGTGGATAGAAATGTTTATATAAATTCAAAGTACACTGCCGAATTCAAGCTGGAGCAAATAACTTGAGTTGAAGGGAAGGTTGCTGCTACTGCTCTCTCTGTCTCTCTCGCTCTCTCTGTCCCTCTCTCTCCCTCTCTGTAGACAACACACAGAGAAACTTACAATAGTTGGATCCACTCACACTCTGGTCTTGAATGCTGAGAGGGTCGCACACAGGGAGCCTCTTATGTACTCAACAATTTAGGGACAGCCTCCTCAAACGCAGGAAAAAAAACTACCATCCTTTGCATCTTCTTGTACCCTCTTTTGATGTCCTCCCTCTTCTCCCATTGGCTGCCGTAAGTGTATTCATGCAGCTATTCATGAGAATGATGATAGATTGTGAGGCACAGATCAGAAATTGCCTCTACCCACCCAAACAATGATTTTAAATAATTTGTGCAAGCTCTTTTGTAAGGTTCAAGGTTAGTGTTGTTGTGCTTTTAACATGCAGTTTGGATGGTCATCTGTGCAACATCTGAGTCATAAATGCAACAGATGATCTTATAAATGACAGTTGGTTAGTTCAGTTATAGAGTACAAGTACTGCTGTATTGTGGGAAATGGAGCAGTTTCATGTCAAGACAGCACTTCATGACTAATTCTGAATATAAATACATCTGAGAGTATGTCAGCACATCTGAAAAGAAACAACAGTAAAGACTGAAAGAACACTTAATAACAAATAGAAAGCGATTTATGCATGAAGAATAACTGAAGAATTATCAACCGATTCTGTAGTTCCCTTCAGTTCTACAGAGTGTTATGGCGCCTTTCAGCTCGTCGTTTTGGTTTTATGGCCCTCAGCTTTAGTGGAGCATTTAAAGGGTAAAGAGCCAGATATTACCCTCAGCGAAAATGGCAGTAAATCCTGGGCTAACATGTGTCAAGTGGCCAGAAACGTGACTCCAAAGTCTTGCCGATGCTGCTCTGTGTCTGCTGGATCTGGGAATAGGAAACCGTTTGCTAATGTGTTTGTCAGAGCAACTTCATAAGGTGATAATATGTATTTGATAATATATGTACATAATATGATAATATGTGATAATATTTACAGTATGTTGTATTATTAAGTTGGGCTGCCCCCAAGTGGACAAGAATCAATTACTGCAGATTTGAATTTAATTTTCAGTAAAACAACAAATAATTTGCATAATCTGGAATAATAATTCCACCTTTCTCATGCAGTTTTTATTTCTAGAAATAAGTTAGTTTAGTGAAACATGGCAAAATACATAGATCTTACTTATATAGATGTGTGAATGGTGACAGTTGCTCAAAGAATTCAAACACTAATTTCTCACTATAGGGTCTTTCGAGGGTGTATTGTTCACCATTATTCACCCTTTAATTGTTACAATTATTACTTTTCAGATTACAGCACCAAGTTTCCCCGTAGTGGTGAAGATCGGACATGCCCACTCTGGAATGGGAAAGGTAACGTTGTTCCTCGCCTCTTACAACGTGCCAGAAGAAAAGCTCATTTAGCCACTTGACAGTTACTTTACTAACTTAGAAATGCTTGAGTTCGTGAATGATTTGACCTTCTGAACTTAGATGGTTGTGATCAAATGATGTTTGGTTTTGAAGACACATTCACGTATTACTAAAGTGGGGAAAATCTGCATGTTGGACTGAAGCCCATCCATTAGACTTGCATCATTTGACAAATTGCCATCAGAAACTGGTTTACATTCCCCCTGTGAGGTAGTTGAATGGATTACACTAAGCACCACCACATCTGGAGCCACATCATTTGTACTGTGTAATGCTTTCCCTGACATACCCTGCCACTTAATATCCACTCTCAGTCCTCTGTTTTCCTCTTAACTGTCTTTCCTTATTTTTACCCTTTCATGACTGCAGCAACATCTTTTAATATTCTCCCTCCGTCCTCCTTCTCATTGATTGATGACTGTGTTTATGTTTTCTGTGTGAAATCAGATTGAAGTATTTACTCTCTTTCTACCACTCCACATCGATCCACCACACATCATCCCCCTGAACTGCTCAATCTGATATTGTCTTATTGTCCTCTCTCTCTCTCACTATCTCTCTCTGTCTAACTGGGCCTCTCATCAGTCTCCATACTCATTGTTGGCCCAGGTCATTAATTAGGCCTGCATTATTGATGATATGACTGTTTTTAGACTCTACAAATGCAAATTGCAAGCAGAATGCATCACTCAAGAACAGCATCCTATATGTCTATATTTTTGTGCATGCTTGAAGAAATAGTTTGACATTTGGGAAATACGCTCAATTTTTTTATTTATCTTTTGCTGGGAGTTAGACGAGTAGATTGACACCAGTCTCAGATAAAAGAGTGGTATCAGTCTTCTCATCTAACTCTCAGCAAGAAAACTAACACTGAACCATCGTTTAAATAAACTAAACAGTAACAGTAAAAGTTTTAGCAACCTGCAAATCTTTAAGAAAATGTTGTGCCATTATGTTGTTATGTTGTTCTGTAGGTCAAAGTGGACAATGTGAGTGACTTCCAGGACATTGCCAGTGTGGTGGCTATCACTCAGACCTACTGCACTACAGAGCCATTTGTAGACGCCAAGTACGACATCAGGGTCCAGAAAATCGGTGCTGACTACAAAGCATACATGTGGGTGTTGTTCTTTTTTTATTACGGTAGTTGGGCTTTCATTTATGTTCATGTGTATACTGTACAAGATGCACATTTTGTTTTTGTTACACGTTGTATTCTGGTGCATCAGTTGGCAGGAAACAGTGACATACATACATTTGGTTAAGTAGAACATAAACTTAGCAACGTGAAATGTATACTTTGTCAGATCATTTATAGATGTCAGAAAAATGTTTTTTTTGCTCGTGGTTATTGCAACATAGTTATGCGCACTGCGTGCACCTCTCCACAAGCATGGATGGACAGATGTGGCATCTACAGCATTCAGCTCAGTTTCTGGATAGACCGAAGAATTTTAGAGTGTTACTCAGCTTTTGGAAGTCGTGGCACCTTTCCTTTTCTCCAGCTATGGACTCAACAGCTGAAGGCCACGCTTTTCCAGGAAAGTGCAACGCTTGTGAGATCTTCTGGCTTCCCAAGTTGGAAATCTGGCCAGGAAACCTACTTGTGTGGTTTTAGCAGTAAGGTCAGGATGCTAATCAGCCTGACAACCTGCCACTGTGCATGTTGGCTGCATACACTGGCTTTTCACCTGAAGCTGAAACCACACCCATCCTGCTAAATCTCTCTTGCCTGTGTTTATCATTTCTACAAGTGAAGGTTGGCGACTGTAATAATTTAACAGACAATTTCCTCTCCTTTTCCAGGCGAACATCCATCTCTGGTAATTGGAAGAGCAACACCGGATCTGCCATGTTGGAACAAGTAGCCATGACTGACAAGTGAGCACCACTTCCATATTAGTGATGCTCAGGTTCTGTTATGTCACAGTTGATCACAGTGTACGCTGAAAACAGTTCGCATGGGTAAATGCCCAGATGTTTGGAAATCAGTTGATGTTTTTAGTGGACTGATGCTGCGACGTGCATTTATTTTTGTGTGTACTGTGTCTTTGTGCACATAGAGAGAGAGGAAGAATCGTTTCTGTTCATTTGGTTTGTGATAGCACAGGGTTTTCCTTTTTGTCGAGGGCTAAGGACATTTTCCCGATTTTCAAATTGAGCTGCTCTGCTCATGGCAAAAATCTGTATTCACCTTTTTCAAAGCTTGTATTTTGACCTATCACAGCAGGAAAAGCACAGGTGTAATTGGTAACATTAATAATGCATGCTGGCTCACTGGCTTTAAGAGACACCAAAATGGAACATTAACGCCATTAACGTCAAGTCAAAAGGTCAGCTGTGAAAAAGTTCTATTGTCAGATTTACAGAGGGAGAATTGAGAGGTATTGTTTGTAGAATTGTTGCTGCACCAACATATAAAACACCATTAGTATCCAGAACAGTTCCAAAGTTGTAATTTTCCTTTTACATACAGTGTCTGATGAACAATGATTAGCTCAGTTTGTTAATATCTCTCCAAATGTTACACCGCCACTTACCCAAGCATTTTTCCTCATCAAAGTCAATCTTTATTAAATCTTTATTATTATTATTATTATTATTATCTTTATTATTTTATCTTTATTAATCATTAAAGTACCTTACTGCCATAATGTTCAACCAAGGAACCTTAAAATCAGGGTGCATTACAGAAACTATAAAACCTTACAAATGTGAGATAAAACAAATACTTGCTCTGGTACATTTACATTATCTTTTGTTCAGGATTGATTGTTTGTCAGTTGTCAGTTTCTGTCCTAGTTTGACTGTGTGCGATTTTCCAGACAGACAGAAATTCAATGGAGCTCTTAACAGAAGCCGGTGCAGCAACCCAGGCCAGCAACAGCACCTTTATGGGCTACAGTTGACCCAGCCTAGAGCTAGAGAGGTTCTGTAGCAGGCTTCCTGTCAGGATAACTGCCCTGAAAGCATCATTTGCATTTACTGTGCTGAAGTGATGCATCAGTCAACATTATTGATTCAGCAGTGTGCAAGAACAAAACTTTTTTTTCTTTTTCTAAACTAACCAAGGTTGCTGTAAAGTTTTCATTCCCAGTTCTGTTTTATGCAAAAACTCTTCTTGACCCACCTCAAGTGCCAACATTGCAACTCAGCAAAACGAGATTTTCTTTTTAGTTTCTTGTTAACAGATGTGGACTCTTTGTTGTCCTAATCCAGTTTGCCTCTGTAACAGGTATAAGCTGTGGGTCGATACCTGCTCAGAGATCTTTGGAGGGCTGGATATCTGTGCCGTCAAAGCCATCTGTGGCAAGGATGGTAATGACTACATTACTGAGGTGAGAAAAACACATATGAAGGAAGGGAGGGAGGGAACTCAAAAGAGATAGATAGTTAGATCAACCAAACAGTTGAAAAGACACTAAATCAGTTGCCATATTATCACTGTATCTATTGATTCCTGCCTTTTGTTTGAAAATGTCCACTATGTTGACATCAGCCTGTGAGAGTTGTGTTTCATAAGAGCACTAATAAGGTCTTAAATTAAATTTAGCATGTCTGGCCTAATTTCAGCTGGGGCCTTAGATTGTCTTGCAGGGACTTAACTGATTTAACCTCAACCTGAATACACATTATGAGTTTGATAACTAACATCTGGTGATATTTCGAGCATGGCTATTCTCCGTGCCCCACCTATGTCAGTGTTTGTTCTATTTGTCTGTTTATGTGTCTGTTGTTCTCAACAAACTGCTCCGTCGGGTCGGTTTCATCTGCAGTTTCCCCCCTCTTCACTTTCACTCTCTTTCTTTCCAGTCATTTTTCAGAACATTGGTTTCATGTTTCATAGTCTACAGTCTGGAAGCCATGAGCATAATGTTTGTGAATAACACATTAGTGTAGGAATGTGCCTTGCTGTAATAATACCGTTCCTAAAGGTCAAGCGGTTATGTCTCAGTATAGAAAATTGCTCTGATGTCATCATCAGAAAAAAATGGGTTCAGGATCAGCCACTGAGGGGATCAGACAAAAGAAAAAACAGAGACTGAGAGAGAAACGTGGATTCTGAACTTGTCAGGGAAAGTGGATTCCTGGCCAGTTGGATGACTGTAGGCTTGGATGATGTAAAGTTCCAAGCAGTGGATTGACTGGCGAATGACCCCCGGTTTCAATTAAAATACACTTGAACCCTAGGATTGCCAATTTGATTTAAACCATAAAATATATATTAATTTATATATATTTATATTATATATATATATGGTTCAAGTCAGTTTGCTATGTTTGAAAGTCAATAAACAAGCTTACAGTTGGTCATGGAGTGGCAGTCAAAACAGGCAAACAAATCCAGTGGTGCTGAGGCAGGAAAGCAAGTGTTCAGACAGGCAGAAGTTTAAAGCACACAGATAATGACTAGCAAGGCAAGAATGACTCAAAGGCTATGGTAACGCAGATGGCAGACACAATTGGGAGCAAAAATAAGTTTTACAGGTTTATGTAGTGTAAGCAGGTAAAACAGGTTGCTGAAGAGATGAGATGACTGGCAGGAGCTGGACACTCAAGGAGGGCAATCAGAGGAAGATGATACGGGAGGCACAATGACACGAACGCCCGGTCACTGCGGTATCCAAGTAATGTTTCTTAACGTCCCACTTACACTTTGAAGTAGCCTGACTGTCAGAATGAAAGAGTCAGTTGTTTGGTAGAAGGCAGATTAGATGCTGAAGTGGGAAAGATGTGAAAAACATGTCTCGGTGTGAGTCATCTCCACTGGAAAAGTGTTTTGGTTTTTATGATGCGGTGAAACTGGAGTGGAAACCCATTTGCATGGATGTTGATTGCTCCTTAAAAGTCAGAGTATCATCTGTGGTGTTTAGCAGCAGCCCGACTGCCACAATGGTAAAAAAAAAGTGGGATACTGAAAATAAAGATGATTACCATATTTTACACAGATGTAGGCTGTGCATTGTGTGTGTGTGCGTTGACAGTTTTCTGTGCCCTCTTTGTCCAGGTTGTGGGTTCATCTATGCAGCTGATTGGTGACCACCAGGCAGAGGACCGTCAGCTCATCTCAGAGGTGGTGCAAGCTAAGCTGAACCAAGCACTGGCTGCCAGGTCATCTAGTGCTTCCCGCTCACCTGCTCGCTCCCCTCAAGGCCAGAAGCCAACTACTGCGCAGCCCCAGCAGGTACAGGCTGTATGAAATGAAACGCAAACCCAACGAATCCTGGGCATTTGTAATGGATGCTGCAATGACACATGACAACATTTGTGTCAGCTCTCCTTGTAAGTTTAAGGAGAGGCGGGTTCCTGAAACAACAAATCCAAGCCCTTCACAGTTCACTGCCGATTTCTCACCAAAATCTGCTTAACCATGTTTGCCCTTCCTTCTCACTCTCTCTCTATGTTTTTTCTTTCTGTCTGTCTTTCTCCCAGGGTGCTGCCGTTAAGGAAGGACTGGCAGATCCAAACAGGACCTCGGGCCAGCGCCCTCAACCTCAAGGTTGTCTGAACACTGCTCTCCATTGTGATACAAATGCTGCCACTGTAGGGCCAAGGCATATCTAGGAAACACTCTCTGCATCAGCCACATCCTCAGAGATATCCACTGTTTGAAGAAACGTAACACCTTCCCAGTCAAAATAAGCACTGCCATTAGAGAATAACAAAAGTCGCCAGGAAAGGTTTTCTAATGTTAACTAGAAGAATTTGTCATCAGTCTATGTGCTGAGCTAAGCTAACCAGCTACTATATATACTATATATACTATATACTATAACCACTGTAGCTTCATATCTACCGTACAGACGTGAGAGTGATACTGATTTTCTCGTCTAATTCTTAGCAAGAAAATGAATGTGTATTTCCCCAAACTATTCCTTTAAGAGTACGAGCAGTTTGTATTCTATCCACATTCGTATCTGTGTTCCTTGAAGGTAACACTGTCCATCATCTTCTCAAACTAATGCGCTGGTTTCATGGCTTCAGTGGGGTGTTGACCGTGATGATCGGTGCGGTAATGAAAGAGGCCTCTGCTCGCTGTTTATGCTATGGCCCTGTCTCCATTCTACTTATGGCTTTTATCACTTGAATTAACAAGCAAATGTACAGTACGGTGCATTTAGCCAGCCTGTTGAGTTTAATTGCAGCCATAGCGTCTGTGTCAGTGTGGTGATGTTTGTGCTCAGGGCTGTTAAAACTAAATGTGCAGCGTAAAACATGGGATATTAACATAGCCATCCTTATTGGAGTTGTACTGTTGGTGTGTGTGTGTGTGTGTGTGTTTGCATGTATGTTTGTTCATTATCTATATATTCTTTTGTTTCCCATATTGCATGGATGTGGCAAATACTGTTACAGTTATGCTGGTTGTTTTAGGATTGCCAGCTATTTATGTTTTATAGGATTTATTAGAGATTAACATTTGCCTACAGTGTTAAGTGAGATGTTAAGATATGCAAATTGGACTGCAGCTGTATTTATTTGAATCTTACATGAACGACACTGCCTTTCAAAGACGATAATCCAACCCTGTTACAAACAAAATGATTAGACTGTGGCAGACATGAGCTTATTTATAAATGGAGCTTCTCTTTATTTTGTGTGCATTTTTACATTTAGAGTAAGATCATTTCTGAAAGTTCTGGTCAGCTCAGAAGCGCTTCTGTCTTAATGATTAATGCTTGGCTTTTGAATCATTCTAATCATTAAATCCTTGGTAAACAATGTGATTTTTTTCCTTCCTGTCAAGCAACAAAGCCCCCTTTGTTGCCTTTAGTTGCAAATTAACCTTCATTGTTCTGTGTTATAATATGTGAGACAAGACAAAGTGGCTTTATACAGTATACAATACACATTTTCTTCCCAATTACAAAACCTGGTTACATGATTATTGAGCGGTTTAAACAAATATAAGCATCTTTTTCTTTCTCTGCATGATCATTCCTAATTTGCTTGGATCTAGACCAGTGAATACATGATATTTTTTAGGCTGCAAATATGAATCTGATTTTCTCTGTCTTAAGCTTTCCTGATTGATAAAAAGAGATTTGGTTTAGCGCAAAGTCAAAGTCTTTACCAGTTTTTGTTGACTCCTCAGATAGAGCACCCAAGTGAAAATCCAATCTAATAGCAGTCAACAAATATAATGTATAATTATGAAGTCTATATAATCACATCTAATTGAAAAGAATGAGTAATTCAGGGTTTGTATTCAAGCAAATTCCTACTGTGTCACCCTTTACAAATGATGTTTGTACAAATGGTATTTTCTTTTGGTTTTAATGCTTCTTGAGTCCCAAACAACCATTGGGATGCTTTATGACAAACTCTGATAAAAACGTAAGACTCATGGCCATTTAGCTGCCTTACAGCAATGACTCTCTGAGAATGTCTGGGATGAATTTTCATGAAGGTTTTGTAGTGGTCATACGTGATCCTGTATGATCATGTAAATAATGTAATTAGAATCCATAAAGTCTAAATGTAAATGTCTACAGTAGACATACATGAATATACACTTTCCAAGCTGTCTTCAAAGTTTATATAACGTTTATATAATCCTGCATCTTGCATTATCAATTCAATTCAATTCAATTTTATTTATATAGCGCTATATCATAACAAAGTTATCTCATAGCCATTGGAAACTCATCCCTGCCCAGTCACTTCCTACTTCGCATGTGTAAGCACTTGTTTCCTTTGTGCTGCACGATATGTTGCTTTGCTGCCTGTTTTTGAGTCACTCAGTTGTTTTATATCAGAATTCTTTCTTTAGTGTGTACCATCTCTCCTTTGGTTGTTTATTTTCTTTCATTCTCATCTCTGACTCTCTCCTCTTGTCGTCTTTTTTCTATCGCCACACTTCCTCCTCATGGTCACACAAGTTGTGCATAAAAGCAACTAACACTTGGCATGATAGGCTAGTTGCCACACACCTTCTCTTAACCAGTGATCTGCCGCCCCCTGCTGGTCATTGCAGTCCAAACACTCAGAGCCTGCTTTGCCCCAGTCTGTTCTTGACAGATGAGTTGGTTAGGATTTCTACTTCTCATTTTGCTTTTTTGCTTTTCTTGCCTTTATGTGTTACATAGCCATGGATCTTTAATCTAACATAACTGTCTTATCTCAATCTTTTAGGTGCACCAGTGAAATCACAGAGTGTAGAGACATCATCAGAGTCAGCTAAGAGAGCATCTGAACCAGTACCAAAGCCCAGCCAGGCCCAGAAACCAGCTCAGGCTCAGAAGCCAGGCCCAGTCCAGAGGGCCACCTCGGTCACAAAGCCTCCAGTGCCGAGGCCTCCCCCAATGACGAGAGCTCCATCCATCACAAAGTCAGGCCCAGGTTCTGCTTCCACCCCAGCCCCAGCCAAAGCTTCACCATCATCCCCGGCTAAAGCCACAGCAGCTCCAGGCTCTCCCCTAATCAAAGCAGCAGCACCTCCAGGCTCCCCTCCAGCCTCGACTCCAGCCCCAGCTCAAGCCCCAGCCTCTCCTCCAGCCTCAGCTCCTACCACAGAGCAGCCCAAGCCCCAGCCACAGGGCTCCCCATCCCCAGCTCCTGGCAAACCAAAAGAGCTTCCCCCCAAACCCACACCACCTGCAAAGCCCATCCCTCCAGTACGCAGGAATTCAAGGCCGCAGCTCCAGCCAAAGCCACAAACCCCGCCTCCTCCCAAAGCTTCACCTAAACCCCAGTCCGCTGCCCCAGCCCCAGCACCCATTCAGGCAGCAGATACTGCTGCAGTCCCTGCCCCGGGGCAGGTTCAGTCCCCGTCTAATGTCCAGTCTCCAGCTAAGGCTCAGCCGCAGTCCAAGCCAGCGTCTCCTTCCCCAAACCCTGAGCCTGTCCTGGATGAAGCAGCAGCGGCCCCAGCTGAAGCCGCCACGGCCCCCGATGAGTCCCAGGCCCCTGTGGAAGAACAGCCAGCATCCCAGCAAAAGACACATCCTCTGCTGAAGTAAGAGCCATATTCGCAGTGCAAAATTAAATACCAAAATGCATTCTTCTGTAAAAAGACACTACTCAATTTCTCAGTGTCTTTAAAGTTTCAGTCCAATTGGTAATCTGCTAAAATCATTACCCATTTGAGTAACATTTCATTTTAACCCTCCCTATTTAGCATTTATTCGCAATATAATAAAATGTAATATGTGGTTTAAAACACATTATAATTTAGTTTCACATATACGGTTTTTATCTCCTGTGAAGCATGAAGCAACTGTATGTTGGTATATAAATAAATAATGTACTGTAAAGACATTACACCATTTTAATTATATAAAATGTGTCTTTACAGGAGGTTTTTGTTGAAAATACTGTATTAATAAACACTTTAAAATGCCTAATATCTGCCTATATCTACATTATGATGTGATGTAAACAATTTATTATATGTTCATATACTGCTTAAATGGGGGGGGTTAAAGTTCAGTGTTGTAACTTACTCTATTAACAGTCACATAATCCTCTAACCCCCCCCCCATTCCTCCCTGCGTCTCGTCCTTGCTCCCCCCTTGCCCCCTTGTTCTCCTCCCTCCCTTTTTCCTCCCCTTCCCAGCAAGTCCCAGTCCCTGACCAATGCCTTCAACGCTTTCAGCGACTCCTCTTTCTTCCGTGGGGTCTCGAGCTCTGGAGGTGACGGCCAAGACGAGGCGAAAGCCGAGACCATTCGTAACCTCCGAAAGTCCTTCGCCAGCCTTTTCTCTGACTAGACATAGCTGAACCATAGTCAGCCCCTTATTGATTCTGGCCCCCCTTTTACTATTGGCCAGTGGTGACTTGATTGACATTAAATGTGAACCAGTCTGAGATTAAACTTTGTGTGTTACGTGTACTGTTTTCCCTCTGTCCTGGTCCCTCTTCTCTTCCACTTTCAGGTTCTCTGTGTGAGTAACAGCGAGGCCTGCTGGGTAGGATATTCAGTGAAAGATGCTGTGCCAGAGAAATTGGACTGAAGGAGTTACGTCATTGATATAGACTAGACTAGAATAAAAAAAACTTTATTTTTCCCAGAGCACACTTTAAAGAACACAAAGTATAATATTAAAGACTACAGATGGAATGTACATACAGTATATATATATACAGTATATAAATATAAACATACATAAATATAAAGGGAGATAAGCCAATAATGGAAAAGAAAATTCAGTAGCACTTTTCAATTAGCTTTAGTCAGTGACATAACTCTTTCATTCGCTGGCTGGAGTCATACACTTTTAAAAAAATAATCAGATATTTGACATTTGATGGTTTCCCCCACAGTTACTCTATTTTGGTCAGTAAGTGAACGCATGTGAGAAAACGGAAAAAAATGACTTCTTTAATGATTTTGTGTAAATCCAACCATTGTGTCTCTGGTCCTTGGCTACTGACTACTGGGCTCTTCATTGCTGCCCCTTTTTATTTTCTTTTGTCTACAAGCCTTGAAGTTCATTGTCATGTGAGGGAAGTGGAAATATGTGTATGTTCATCTGTGTTGTTATGCATGGCTCCTCCAAGTGGCTCGGTGTGACTTTTGGAGCAGGAGGGAGCTCTATCAGTGTTGAGTTTTGCCCTCCATTGCCTCTCTCTCTCAAGCTCTCTCTCTCTGTCTCTCTCTCTCTCTCTCTCTTTCTCTCTCTCTCTCTCTCTCTCTCTCGATGTTGTAGCCTTATTGTGAACATGTTTTCTATCCACAGCTACATTTGTTAGCTGTGCAGACCTGGGTCAATTACAACTCGAAATTCATTCATTTACTTCAAATGTTTGAATAAGTCAACTATTGCGGGCAAGATTGGTGCAGCTGTTGTGGTTGTGGGAGCTTTGCCATTGGGCCTAGCGCACCAGACTGAATAAATCAATCCTAAAAAGTAACTGAGTGCATTTCAAAGAGTAAAACTCATGTCTGTAGCTGTGACTGGTGATCTGTTGTTTCACCTCTGTGTAGATCTATCAACAGTATTGTAATTTGTTGATTATTCTCATGAAAAGACATTGAGACAGTAGTGCAATAACACCTCAACATAACTGTTGAGCGCTGTCATCCTATTATAAACATAAATATGATCATACATACAGGACCTGTGTATCTGTTAAAAACCTTATTCTTACATTCCCTTTAAGGTTCCGTTCAGTGGCAACTTTCCAGGTTGCTTTTCCTGCAGTCAGAATCTGGGTTTTAGATAAATATGCCATGTGAACCTGTTGCTTTTTGTGATTGATCCTGTTTGTATTGTGGGACTGAATTTAAGGCAACCTGGGACTGCATACCACCCTGTCTGTTTATCCATTCCCAGTACCATGTTGCTAGTAAATTATAACGTATTGTATTTGTTTGTACGTATGTGTCATCTCAGAAGTTTATTTTTTGTAAAATATGGATGGATTGATTTATTTTTTGAGGCCCCATATTCATGGTACAGTATATATTGTTTGTTTTGTATTGTGTTTTCATTTGTAACTCGATACTGCTTTGCATGATCTGGTGACTGATACTGTTTTTCTTTTCTGTACAGATAATAAGTTAATAAAGATGTGGTTCCATCATTCCACTGATTCACTAAGTAAGCTTCATGCTGATTGCTGTGCCTTTTACTTGAGGGACAAAAGACGCACTGCATCGATTTAACACATAAAGATCAGTTTATTCGTCATTGCAGCGGGTACTTCTCAGCTTGTCAAAGCAGTCCGTGATGTCTTCTGTCGCTCTGGAGGAGCTTTGTCAGAAATAACCCTGCTGATGTGAACAGGGTTAAGCCCGGGGGACACACTGCCTACCTGAGCAGTTGCGGAACCTCTTGCTCTTTCATTTCGGCACCCGTGGTTACAGCTTTGAGCAGCCACTCAGCCCCCATTTACAATGGAGCACACGCCCGTTAAACATTGTCTGTCAAAACTAAACAAATTAAATTTATATTGAAATGAAATGAAAAATTAACTTGTTTTGTTAATGCTATTGACTGTCAATTACTTGGTCTCCTTAAATGCTTGTCAACCCTGTTCAGTATTAGCCTTTGCACCAGATCTGCAACATTTTGTCAATTAATCGATCCAGTCAATCTACAGAAAATTAATAAGCAACTATTTTGATAGGCCTAATCAATTAAACGTTTAAGTAATTTCTTCACGCAAAAATGCCAAAAGGTATCTGGTTCTAGCTTCTCTAATGTGAGGATTTGCTGCTTGTCGTGGTTTTACATTATAGCAAATGTAATAGTCTTAGGCGAGGCATAGGCGTTTGGGGTAAGACAAACTATAGATAAATTGACTTGATTTGAAAACTGTTCCACCATCAGCCCTATACCTTATACTTTACAGTTTTTATATATATATAAATAAACTGTAAACTACTGATTCAGCTCAGTTTCCCACTGCAGTTTCAAAGGACAAACCAGGTTGAAAATCTGGTTGAAAATCATGAACTGTGCTCCCAATGAGGTTGTGCTGTGCTCAAGATCTTTTATTTGACAACGACAAAATGCCATGCTTTATGGAGAGTTCACAAAGTAAGGTCAATGACACCTCTGTTGGTTCAGTGCTTGATCAACACTTTGTAGATGTTTATTCCAGCTGACAACGTGAACATACTTCATATCTTACAAAGCCTTACACAACCATAAATGCATGCATGAATAACCCTTTATCCCAAATATTGTTTGACTGATTTGTTCACCTCAGAGCTGATTTCATACATTTAAATATTGAGATCTTAGATAATCATGTCTTGATCTGAGAAGAATCAGCATATTGTAAGAGTCCTGTGACGTCAACACGGCAGTTGTGTGTACAGTTGGAGGAAGTAGAGACACCTACAGTCTATGATTTAAACCTGGTCTTGTGCTCCCCAATGAGGGAGGCATGAGCTGAACTACCTGTGCTGAGCCAGCAGATGGCACTGTATACATGTGTAAATCTTGTCTATGAGTATATTTCTCATCTGCAAAGACTCATGCTTAGAAATGTTTTGTGCTTAGTGTTCATTGTAAAGCATTTGAATAAGTGTGATGGCCCTCTGGCATATTTGGTTGTGCCTTGTTTGCTCTTCTCTTGCAGGTTGTAAAGTATTTGCATGTAATTGGTAGGCACGGTCGGCCACTTGGGCTGACTGGGAGCACCTGGGCCTAATTCTCCCAGTCACTAGAAATGCTGCTCTCGGATCTGTTCTTTAAAATACCTTGAATATCTGAGTCAGAAAGCATCACCTCATCTCCTTCTGCTTTTTAATTTATTTAGCTGGTCGTGACAATAACACAGATCTATTACGTTCTTTAAAATTCCTTGAATATCTGAGTCAGAAAACATCACTGATGTCAATATGGCCCCTATAATTCTTCTTCTTCTTCTTCTTCTAATAAGGTGTTGATAGAGCAGGTTAGAAGGCGGTAACGGTAATGACAGTAATAATGATTGTTACTGTTAATTTCTTTACGCATTTACTTTCTTCATGTCATACTGCTCAGCTCTCAGTCATTGTCATACACTGCCCTCGTCAAAACCTCACCTTCATGCACGCAGACATATGCAAACACACAGCCAATGATATCCAATCAATGACACTAGTTTACTCTGCACATCACAGCAATTTGCTCCTGATGCCGTTTCACGTCCTTTCAACGTTCATGCCCCGACCTTTAAAGTTGCCCTTTTGTCCTTTCAGTATGTGTCTCTATCAGTGTTACATCTTAAACATAAACCACACCATTTACATGTGAAACAGGACTCCTTGTATTGTACAGTGTAAGCAAACAGCGTGTGTGTGTCAAGTATTTTAAACTAATGCCAAATTTACCAAAGGTTTACCAAATTTTAATTGTAAATCTTATGAATAGAACAATTTCTCACACAGAGCCTGCCATTACAGATGATGTGAAACACGAATACTGATCCCCTCGCGCAAACCCTTTGTACGCATCAATGTGCAACAACGACAAGAGGAGGCAAGCTTTACTCGTGGTTCTTGGTCCATGGGGCGACCAGTCAGCGGAGATCTGTGGGAACGTCTCCATCATACTGCTCAAAGGGACGTGGGGGCGTGGGCGGCTAACGTGCCAAAGCAAGCCTATGCTAGCTAAACCCTATTTGTCTTGGTGCTCATCCCAACCAGCTGGAGCCAGACTGTCAACGAGGGAGTGTGGACGTGGGGCAGAAGGACCCATCATTACGTTGGTTAAACATTATAATATCCAGATTTACTCCTTATACCATCCAATGTGTACGGAGGGAAGAGTACAGCCATTTTTGCCGTCGCTGATGCTGATTTCAACAGATCGATTTTGAACAGCGTGCTTCGCTCCATGCCCGGGAAAATGAGCTGTCACTTCCACTTTAAAATAATCACCATGCCATGGCAATGTGGGGGAGTCTCGTAGAGATGCACAAGCACTTTGATGATGAACATTTTCAAATACCAGAGCTCCTGTCCCCTGGGACGCGAGTGTATAAACAAAGAGAAAATATTGCATCGTTTTTGTTTATGACAGCAAAACTCTCAAGGGCGTCATTTCTTTTTAGTTCAGCACAAAGAAGTTCGGCGTGGGGGGGACTGTTATGCATGTGTGAGAGAGAGAGAAAGAGCGCGCAGATCTGTAAATAAGCAAAGTGTGCCAGCTGTCTTGGTTCACAGTATCGACTTATAATAGATCAGCTGAAATCAAGCTGACGGCTGCACCGTGAAAGTAGCACTTGAACTACACTTACGTTTGGTTGCTTTTAAAACGGCCATCACACTTTGTGAACAGTGTGCATCAGGGGTTTCATGCCTCTTGTGCGTTAACGTTTTAAAAACAGATTGGAAGGCTACACACAGGAAACGTTACATTTATTCTTGCGAAGCGCCACCGTCGAGCGTCTCCTCACACACCTTGTTTTGCTTTGCTTTCACGATGAATTCTGCTACACGATCACAGTCATTGGGTCTCTACTGTGTCTGACATTTCTGGGCTGAATTTTTTTCAGGCTCTTTGGGATATTGTTAGTTAAGTGGAAACAGACAACCCGCCCCCCCCCTACCGTCACCAAGTGGTAACGCAAAGACAACCGGCAACATGGTTAGGGCTAGCTGTCTGGCTACTGTCCAAAGCAAGAAACTATTGTAAAAATCCCAATTTGAACTAGAAACCCCGGATCTCAGTGCTATAATAAAGGCAGATGAAACACCTCGTACTATTGATAAGTAGGCCGGTTTAGTTACTTATTGATCTAGTAGAGAGAATGCTAACTGAACCGGTTTGGAACCCTCTCGAGTCCCAGCGATCTCTCCATCGAGTGAATGCCCGTCCGAGGTTCACAATTGCGTTTATCGCTCTCCCTCTTTGCATTCTTTGCCTCAACCGTCAACAGGGCTCTTCTTCTTCTGCCGGCTACAGGTTCCACAGTTACTACGGTTGTTCCACCATCCGCCATTTCCCGCAATCTGGGTATAGCAACCGGAGAAAAAAAACGAAAGCGTTATCCTTTTCCTGTTTCGGTTGCACAACTGTCGACGCACTTCCTTTAAAGATCGAGCCTTCATTTTCCAGGAAGATCGTACCTGGTGGGCACACAGAAGGGCTCACAGGGGACCAGACTAAATGTCGATGGTGTCGTTATTCTGTAGCCATTACACTGTGCAAGCAACATTTCCTTTGCAATGATAAGTTGAAGCAAAGAACCTTTAGGTTGCTTCAAAAACTGCCAGAGTTCCTGCACAGAATCAATTCATTCACATCAACTTTGTTGCAAATCAGATGGGCACATTTCACTGCCAGCCGCTGACCAGACAACACGCTGACAGCATTAACCTGCATGGCCCCTTGATGACAGGGATCACAGTAGCTTTTATTCTTCAAAAAAGAAATACATGTGACAAGATGGTGACAGGAAGTGAAATGGACCAGTATGTAATGAGCTCACCTACAGGCGCCCAGTCACCGTTTACTGTAGGAGCTGCATCACTGGAGCACACAAGGGTCAGTGTCTGGTCAAGTGACCCGAAACAGGAACGTTTACTTCTTCGTGGCGAGAACTCTCTCTGGATGTGGAAACGTTCCTGCACCAGGCTGCTCCGCTGCCCGTCGCTACACCGGAAGTTTGACACCAAACGCCACCGCAGCGTGTCAGCGCGTCACGGGAACATTTCACATTTCATGCGACGTTCACGTCCCAGAGCGACGCGAGCAGGTTGAAGGTGCAGCGTTTACAATTTGCGGTCTTTTTTTTTTTTTTTTTTGGGAATGTCACGTGAATGACATTATTACCTTAAAGAGGGAAATAAAATACCCTGACATGACGAGATAAGAGGGTTGAAAATATGCTGCCTTCAGCCAGGTTTCGGTTAAAAGTGCAGATGCTTAAGTTTTGTCGTGTCCAGGTGATATTTTACCCACTGTGTTTTGTTACTGTACAGGGATAACGAATTGTATGACGTTAGCTAGCCGCGGCTATGGCTAATTCTCGGAAAGAGCGTCAACGAGCGTTTCCCCAAATGTCCCTTTAATCAATTTGCCTCAACAGCAAAGCTCAAGTGTTCAGCGACGAGCAGGCTTCCTTTGAAATGCGTGTTGTAAATCACCGGTCCCTCGTGGCTCAAACGAGAAATCCCCCTAAAAAAAAGGACTCTTTAAATGATATAAAGTCAATAATAGGTGAATTAGCTAAAGGTAATTTGATGCCTCTGCGATGTGCGTGCGTCCTGAGGATCCTGGGCGGTTGTGTCGAGAGAGAGAGAGAGAGAGAGAGAGAGAGAGAGAGAGAGAGAGAGAGAGAGAGAGAGAGAGAGAGAGAGAGAGAGAGAGGAGAAGCAGCAGCAGCAGCAGCAGCAGCAGCATGACCAGAAGCCTCCGCAGCGAACAGTCCAGACCACTTTGACGCCGCGCAACGGTGGAAAGCGACGAGACGCCACGGTGTCCAGGCATTTCTACAACCGAAGAAAGACGACCGAGGCATCGAACAGCAAGTGGGCTGCGTCTGCTGTTCAGGTCAGTCACCTTCCGCTCGGCTCGCTGCTTGTTGAGTGTTGTGCTGCTG
>JAVQJF010014301.1:0-14514 GCA_036023855.1 Gadopsis marmoratus | reverse complement strand
CAGCCAATCACGACTTTGTGTCCACACATGAATCAAAGTGTTGAGTAGATTCTAACATTTCTCTCCTCTACAGTCCACAGGGAGAAACCTGACTCTGACACTCTGACAGTCAAAGAATCCAAGTGTTGGATTAACACTCACCCTGCCTCAGCCTTCACTTCTGCTCCTTCTGCTCCGTCCACTCAAGATGGAGTCTGAACTGACAAACACTTTCACTTTCAGGCTCCTCCCTGTTCTCATGTACCTGGATCACCTGGTGAGAGTTGCTCCTCCCCTCTGCATTTACAGGAAGCCACATGAGTCTGTCTGCAGTGTGTTTTAAATGTTTAAACAAACCAGTTTATTTACATAATTTAAAGATACTGTTACGGTTTCTGTTAGATGTTCTGTCCCTCTGCTTTGTGTTACAGGTGCCATTTCCTGCTGTCTCATTGTCTACACCTGCGTGCAGTGGGAGGCGGGACCCTGCCTCCATATTACCTACCGAGGGAGGAGACGTCTCCTCCACCTCTTAGCCCGGCGTTCTGTATGATTTCTGTCATATGCTAATGATAATAAAGGGGTGGGTCCCTTTCTTCCCTTTACATCCTGCTGTGTGGTGTCAATGTTTTGGCCTGTGAGCCGGTCGTAACAATGATAAACAGATCTGTGAACAGATTGTAACGTAACTTAATGAATGGGTCCTTCCTCAGCACGTGGGCTGATTTCTCTGAAGGACTCCAGACGGTGTTTCATAGAAAATCCAAAGGACATGGCATTTGGCGCCTTGCCTGTCTTCAGCCTCCGTCCTGCTCTGCTCCCCTGCAACACCAGCTAACATTAGCTTAGAAATGGAGTCTGCTAATGTCAACAAATGGATGGTTTAGGTATCAGATATGCTCGGCTTGGACACCTGCTGTGTGAATGTTTTACATCATCTGTAAATGCAGGATCCAGAGCAGACCTGCCAGGCCGAGCATATCTTGTACCCACAACGTCCGTGTAGCTAGCTAGCTAATGTAGCAAAATACTGTCTTGAGTGGATAACGTCGGCTAATTCATCTACTTCCGGGGCTGATTGCTCAACTGGCTACCTTGCTGTTTGTAAATTACTTCAGCTAATGTTACGAAGCAAGCGCCAGATCCATGCAGCGTTGCTACGTTGCTGCTAGCTGGCTAACCTTCTCTTGCTTGCCAATGTTATCGCTAGCAAAATACCATCTGAGTGGACATGTTAGTTGGCTAGGTAGCTTGCCAAATTACTTCACCAAGCTACTTCACTAATTAATACCACCGCTCTTCCCAGAAAACTATATTTACATACAATTTATTGTCTAAAAATGTGTTTCCTACACTTCAACCCCTGAAACTACAGGTGTGGCAGGTGACAGGGCTGCAGAGGTGTTAAACAGCATAAAAAGAAAAAGACAAAACCATCGACAGCATTTGATTCACACACCTTTCCTTAATATAATCTTTATTGCTTTTTCTTATTGGGTTGAATACAGAACAGATTTACATCTCTTGACTTTGTGAGACAGTCATGTTCGACTAACAGCGGGGGGGACAGACGAGGGGATGGAAGGAAGGATGGAAACAACCACAGAAGAGTGAAACGTTTTCCACATGATTGTGTGTTAATGCTTTCTGATTGAGGTCCAGCATCTGTGTGTGTTAGAGAGGAGATCTGACTCAGATGTTCCCTTTGACCTCCGACCAGGACAGAAAGCTACACGAGGGCTAAACTCCGAAAACAGAAACAGCTTGAAGTGACAGGGAGGAGCAACAAAATCCAACGACATCTTTTATCTGTTAGGCGATGACGAGTTCACAGTCAAGTGCTTAATGTAGTGATTGACAGTTCTGAATCATTATTTAAAAAAGAAATAATCAGGACTTGGAAAGAACAAGTTGCAACTCAGGAAATAAGAACATGAAGCATTTCGAATAATGGATTTGTGAAAGACCCTGAGAGCGAGATTATATATATATATATTTTATATATATGTGTAGCGCGAGAACAGATGGAGAAAAGGAGAAATCATCCATAATTGAACAAATTAGATTAACATGCAAAAAAAAAAAAACTAACCTAAAACTCACCCTTTAACTGAACACAATGGATTTTCACAGTTTTATACACATTTATATGAGAAAAAACAAAAACACATGAAAAATCATTTCTCAGCCAAACTAAAAATAAACAACAAAACCAAGAGACCCAGACAGTCTGTTCTCAACTCAGATACAGGAGATCTACATAAAGCTTTTTGGATTCAGAGGGATTCTTATTGCTAGTCCGACTCGCACCCCAGCCGCCGCCCTACGGCAAGCCGGTTAGTCCACAACACAAAGCCATCAGTTCCTCACAACAGTTCTGCAGCATAAATGTGATATTTTTAATACATGGCTTCTTCTCAAGTCATTGCAGAATCTCTCACACACACACACCTGGGCTCCAAATAAATACATTAAAAACAGTCTGTGCATTCGAATGGAAGTCCAGTATTCATATGGCCGTGCACACACACACACACACACACACACACACACACACACACACAGTAACACACATTCCCAAGGAGAGGGACGCACAGGTCGAGCTAACAAAACATGAAACAGTTGAGTTATGATGTTTATTCACAGGCGTGGAACATTTTAAAAAAATGTCCAAAGTCTAAATACCTCATTATTTCAACGCAAATCAAAATTTGGACTTTCGGTGAGTGAAGGCCGTTAGCAGATTCAGTAGTAGCCTGCTTTCGCCAGCATCACAACAGGTTAGGTTCCGTGATTAAACTTTGCTATTTCTTTTCATGTAGACTGGGGGGGGGGTGTAAAGGGCTGTGAGTAAATTCCAATAGATTTGTGTTGAGTGGATTCGCTCGAGTAAAATCTGAGCAGGTTTTTTCGCGTCAGGTTCAACTTGGTGTACTTTGACATGCAATGAGACTTTTGCCTGGTTGAATAAAGGACAATGACATGAAGATTCGAGCGGTTTCAACAGCGCGGACCTTTGATGGAACGAAGAGCCGGAGAGTCAAGAATGGAGGAAGCTTTCGTAGCTTATTAGAAATGTAGCGTCATTTACTTTTTTAAACTGGAAGTATAAACCGCTCTGCAAAAGCGACATGATTTGTATGGAATTGTGCATCAGGAATTAATGGTACAAAAAGGTTTCTTAGTATGTTGGGTCAACTTATTGTCCTGTTAGCAACCAAGCTAATGAATGACAGTTACCAGGGTAGCTAGCTCAGCGCTTCTAGCGCCGATTATTTGATGAAGTTTTACAAACGGCAGTCGTCTTTTTTTTTTCTTTTTAAAAAGGTACAACATCCAGATGTTCTCTCAAACAATGGCTACCAGATCACTGTTTCTATTTTGGATCTTCCGCCATTTTAAATTCCGTTTCAGACCAAATTCCAGCTTTCTTGCCTCTGTGCATCTCTGATCCAGTCTGCTCCAAACGTGAAACCCCAAGACAAAGACAAGGCTTTTTCATAGACGCTCATTCTAAAATAAGAAATAGATTTAATTTTCAGTTCCAAAGAGGGAGCAAGGAAGTGTTGAAGCAAGAGATTAAATCGTCCATTTGTTCACAACAAGTGTCTTTGGACAGCCTGGGAATCGATTTCTGGGAGTCCGCTGGTCCATTTGGATTTAAGAGCCACAGCAACACAGCAAGGCGCTTTATACTGGAGAAACTGGTATTTTATTCTGAATCGATGCTTTAAAAAAAGGGAAATTAGTCAAACTAATTAGTCAAGTGCTGGGACTCAAAATTTGAAGAGGTCTGGGCTTCTGTCAGATTCACCCTGTAGACTGATTCTGTGCTTTTAGACCTTAAATGTTTTTTTATTTGATGTCTGGACCTGAACCTGGTCATTATTTGCAGTGTGACATGTCAGGACTCGGGCAGGGATCTAAAGTTTGAAAGTTGAAAGCCAAACCAGTGGAAACTCACTCGCTTTCTCTGTTGTGTTGCCATATTCCACTGTAGTAGTACTAGTAGTAGTAGTAGTTTTGGAAGTTGTTAGTGCCAGTTCACAGCAGTCAGTCAGTCCAGATGTGGTTGTTCAGTATCTCTCGCTTTTTGACCGACTAAACTGACCGGTGTTGCCTTACAGTTCCGTTATGAGCCGCTGAGGTTCCATTTGTTTTGATTATGAGGTTGCTTGACATAAAAAACAGAGACGACAATGTACAAGAAGAAAAATTAGCTATATTCATCTTCACACGAAAAAGAAATATACACACACTACCCGTTCCCTCTGGTCGCAATATCAGTGATCAATCGATGATCCCAACTTCAGACCTTTTCTGTTGTGGAAATGCGAGGGGGTGGAAACAGCCCTTTAACTTGTGTTTGTGTGTGCAGCAGGGTAATACGGTGCCCCCCCCCCGCCTGAAAACCTGTCTGTCCTTCCTTCCATCCCTTTCACCGTCATCAGGCTCCTTCTGGAAATCATTCCGAGATTCAACTGAGGGGTCTAGTTTTACATTTTATCCGTTTTTTCCATTTGAAAAGCACAACTGATTGTCTCTAACGCCAAACTCATGACCGCGTGTCTTCAGGTATCCAATAACCTCACTGGTGATAAATCAACACAAAGTACAGGTCGCCTAGAAATGAAGCTCTATCATTTGTCTCTGGACAGAATGGAAAGAGGGACAAGTCCTCAAATGGACGTTCACATAGGACAACACGGGCTAAATAGGCACAAACCATACTAAAGCGGTCCAGGGCCAACTCAAGATAATACTGGAGGGAGACTAGCTAGACCTCTATTAGCTAGAAATGCTGATAACCATCTTAGCAATGCATTAGCTTGAATAACTAGTCTGGTCAGTTAGCCCTAGCTAACACGCGTTTTTACCCTGTGGTTGATATCTTAGGGCCCACTAAGCAAAGTTTGGGCTAATGGTTAGAGTGAGCTTGAGCTACTTGACCGTACTAGTTAACCTTGCCAATTCACTATTAGCCTAGTTAACGTCTGGTCTGGTCAGTTAGCCCTTGCTAGCTTGTGTTCAACCCTGTGGCTGCTGTCTGTTTAACCAACACTGGCTAAGAATTACAGCTATCTAGCGTTAGCCCTTTTAGACGCTGTGGTGTGGTAAGCTAAGTAAGCGCTGCTTTTGTGTGCGTGTTAAGGCTCATTGTGCAAACAAAGCTAGCAACTGACAGCCCTTGCTATTTTACACTTATTTTGGGTTCGCCTTGGTTAGCTGTATTTGGGCCGTTGTGCAAGCTAAGCCAGTAATGACATGTTAGCCTTTGCTAGCTGTGTTTGAAGCCATGTTGACGAGTTAGCCCTGGCTAGCTTAGATTTGGCCCACCGTGGAAACCAGGCTAGCAAAGAATTAGCCCTGGTAGCCCCGTTTAGGAAGACATATGATTTAAAGGGTTGCCTACAGAGCTGCTCATCTGTTTTAATGGTTGCAGTTAGAAAGCAGAGTTTGAGGTAAACTGAACCTGGGTCACGCGTTAGCGGTGATATACGTTAGCACGTTGGAGGCCCTGTAATAAACCCTAAATGAACACTAGGGGGCGACGATAAGAGACAGGTGGGAGCCACACACATTCACACAACAAAAAAATTGATTTGTTCAGTTATAAAAAAAAAAAAAAATCCACAAAACACAAGAATTCCCCGCCCTACACCTAAATGTCACTGATAACTCGCACACTCAAAAAACAAAATACTCTAGCAACACGTGCCACATGTTCAACTCTCTGTACACACATGGAATCAATCAACTGAGAATGATTATGAATGAGAAATTATTAACACACAAACCAACTCACAGGGTGGCTTTGAGGGATAAAGGGTTCAGTAGTGTGAACACAAACTGATCAACACTACATCTGCCCCTTCAAGAGTTTTCTCTTCCTCACAGAAATCTGACGCGACTTTAACAAGTTCGTGAATGTTTTTGTGTTTTCTGAGCCAGCCAGGAGACAGGGATTGGTGCGGAAGCGAAAGGACGACGAGGTGCCGCCCTTTCTGTGATTTCCAGTTACAAAAAGCTTCCTTTGTCACACAGTGAGAGACGACTACCATGAACCGGCGGAAGTCATCATTTGCTGGTAAAACCGGGTCCGACCAGCCACTTCGGCAGCCTACCGGCACTTTACCTCCAGGTTCGATTTATCCGGAAATATCTCAAAACGGCTGGTGGAGAAGTGGCTGGTGAATTTTGGAAAGCTACTGTGGCTGGCGGACAAAAAAAAACCAAAAGTCCTCACTGTGACCAGGTCGCTCTCAAACCCCAAGCTGGTTCAAACCTTAATATTGGGTTGTTCAGTCTCTGCTGTGGCCGGAGCCCAGCTGTGGTTTAAATACAGAAGCAGACGCAGGTACTGACAGTCCTTCAGTCTTTGTCTCTCTGCGTCTCCTAAGTTGATCATCAATTCTCAAACAGAATCTAGAACAATAATAAATCATAATTTTATTCTTTTTATTGCTGAAATAGATTCCCCGCACAAAAAAATAGTAATGCAAATCACTGTCATCATAAAAAGCTATAAAAATTAGATCCATCCTCCGTAATAATGTAGATAAAGATATAGCAAAAAACATCTCTTAGAAGTAAGGACTAGTAGTAAGGCACTTCAAGAAAACGAGGGTTTCGTCTTTCTTTCTATCAAAAACGTTTTCCGGGCTGGTTTTTGCATCGTCATCAATGGTGTAGCGTCTTTCCGTCGTATGGCACTGTGGTGATGTTGGTTTGGACAGACAGTCTCCCCTCAGTCGACCCCCACCAGAGGAGGCTCTCCGCTGGGCAGGATGTGCTCCAGAGAGGGCTTGGCGTGGATCTCCAGCAGGCCCTGGATGAAGCCCTCTGTGGGGGCAGCTGCCACGGACTCCTCTGGCGGAGAGCTGGAGGATGAGGGACAGGGCTCTTTGGAGATGTTTGATTCGGGCGTCGACTTCAGGTTGCTGGCTGAGGAGCCGTCGCTAGTAGTTGTCTTTGTGTCAGTAGCTTGTTGGCTGGGAGTCGTGTCAGCGGAGGGTTGTTGTGTTGCAGAGTCTGCAGAAAGTTCAGATTTTTCCTCAGTGTCTGGGTCTTCAGAAGCAATGGCGGTCGGCGGTTCTGAATCCGCACCAGACTCTGCTCGTATTGCAGGGCTTTCTTCCTCCAATGTGGCTGATTCTGCTCCCTCACCCTCCTCTCCCTCCTCTTTTAGGTCCTCCTCCTCCTCCTCCAGCTCCTTGGCCCCCACGGTGCAGCTGCCGCACTCGCTCTCGTTCTCGGAGGGCGGGCAGGTGGAGGTCGGGGTCGGGGTGCAGGAGTCTCCGTCCTCGCTGCCGTCGTCGTTCGCGGCCGAGGCTCCTTCGCCTCCGCGGGGCTTCAGGTGGATCCTTTGGTGGCGAACCAGGCTGTGCTTCAGGGTGAAAGTCCTCTCGCAGGTTTGACACTGGTAGGGCCGCTCGCCTGGAGGGACACGCAGGGAGTTACAGCCACAACAAGGAAACATCGAACATAAAATAAATTCTTCAACTTACAAAATACAAATAAATCAAATAGAATTAAAACTTATAAATTAATATATATATATTGAAAATTAAAGAAAATAAAATTAGCAAAAGGTAGATTTTAATTAAGAGAACTAAACTAAAACATTGAGGAAAAAAGTCAAATAACTGAAATAAATAAAAACTTCAATGTTATAAAAAAAAGAATTTAAAAAAAGAAATTTAAGAAATTAAACTAAACAAAACAAACATTGAATAAAAGTAAATAATAAATCTATAGATAATAAATACCTGTGTGAGACCTCATGTGTCTGGTCAGGTCCTGCAGAGACCAGAACCTTTTCCCGCAGACGTTACAGATCTTCTTCCTCTTGTCTACTCGTCTTCCTGACGCCTCTCCTCCCTCCTCTAAAGTCTTTGGTTCCGACGCCTCCTCGTCGCTCCTCTCCTCCTTCTCCTTCTCGTCCTCTTCTGACTCCCCGCTCTCTCCTCCCTCGCTCTCGCCTGCCCTCACTCCTCCTTCCTCCTCCATCTCCTGCTCCTCCTCTTTCTCCTCCTCCCCCCTCGGCTTGGCGGCCTTACTCTCCGCCGCCGCCTCTTTCGCCGGCAGATTCTCCTCTGCTGGCGCCAAAGCTGGCATCTCCTCGGAGAGGTGCGCCCTCTCGTGGCGAGCGAGGGTGGTGGCGTAGCGGAAGCTCTTCTTACACACTCGACATACATGTTTGTACTCCGGCTGCTGCTTCGCCGAGAGGCTGCTAGAAGAGGAGGTGGTCGTAGCGCTTTTCTCTTTCTCCTTCTCTTGGCTCTCTGTTGCTACTTGGGGAGCAGAGGTAGAGGATGAAGAGGTGGAAGAGGAAGCAGGTTGGGAGGGCTGTTCTTCCTGAGCGGGGCCTGAGGACGTGGACAGCTTGAAGTCGATTAGCTTTTTGCCGAAGTTAAGGTCCAGACTTTTGTTGCTGTGGCAGTCGTCATCGTCTGTGCTCTCCACCTGGAAGAGAAATCCAAGGAGATGAAAACGCTGAGTGGACGTACGAACAGATGATTTAAATGTGCAGACTTTTCACACAGAATTGACTTCAGATCCTGTTTCTTCTCTTTCAGTCCAAAATGTTCAGGAACACTTCCTGCATGGAGGTCACGTGTGAACGGGAGCAGGGATCGATATTAATCTGTACCACCAGCGTCCCACCTCAAGTCTTTCCCTGCGCTGACTTGAGGACTAGTCAAGAAGTGTGTTTATATGCACTTCAGCAACCGTGTTACAGGAAGCTGATTTCTTAAATGTGTCGACAGAAACGCCTGTTCCGCCTCCTGTGGTAAGAGCGATGGGACATGTATACACATAACCGGCTTTCTAATCAGCTGTTAACATGTGTGACAACGACCGCAGGACATTACATGTAGAGACGTCTTTGTGTTTTAAACACCTCCATCCAAAGTCAAGACAATCGCTGAAACTCTGCTCTGGACGTCTAAAGAAGTCTGTTTCCAGGACTGAACATTTGACTACTAAATGTAAGGAAAAGACTCCCACTGCAGAGTCTGTCCTCCAACACACAAACATGCAGACACAAGTCACAGCATGTGAGCGCATTCTCCGATTACCGGACTAACCTGTTTTCTTGAGTGCAGGTAAACCAACTCGGGGAGCTTTACCTTGGTGCTGTTGCTCTGTGGAGGCTGTTTTCCCTGTGCTGCTCTGGTCTCTGGCGCCCCCTGCTGGACCGGCTGCTCTGTGGTATCTTCCTCCTGCTGCTCTCCACCGCTGGCGGCTGAAGTGTAACCTGCAGCACAAACCAACATCTGTCAACATAATATAATAAAATGTTCTGAAAAGCCAATAGTTCAGTTGCAGTTTTCATTAAATATGACATCTAACGTCCAGTTAGAAAAACTTCATTCATCCTGAAGGCAGCAACTTCAAATGTCTTGTTTGACCAACACTTCAAAATCCAAAGGGTTTCAGTTTATTATCACATAAAACAAAGAAAAGCAGCAAATCCTTACAGAACCAGAGAATATTTGACATTATTGCTTAAAAAAATGATTGAACATCAGTTAATTAAAAGTTCCACTTGTTTCCAACGACTAACCGTGGCTTGATCTGTGGGTGGGGCTTGTCGGTGTTGACTCCGCCTCTTCTTGATCAGAGGGGGCGGGGCTGTCTGCAGTGGGGGCAGAGCCGGAGTCTGTGGAGGTGGTAACGCTGCTGAGGTCATGTGCGTCAGGCGCTACCTGCTCCGTCTCGGACTGACTCTCTGTAGGACACAATCAATACAATCAATACAATCAATACAATCAATACAGCGACCAACACGTCGATCAATGGTTCCCAAGTGAGGTGAAAACCAGCAGTCGTGAGATGATGTTCAGGGCAAAATGTCTGCTTATAAGTTTAAAAAGATGAGCCTTAACCCAACATGCTGGACCTTTCATACGTTTAAAGTTGAGATGTTCCTCACCTGCGCTCTCGTGCGAGCCCTCATCTCCGTCTTTCTTACCGAGGGCGCCGTTGCGTCGCAGCGTTCGGTGCGTCACGCCGTGTTTCCTCAGCAGGTGGCGCTCACAGTTAGATTTGGTGGAGAAAAAGGCATCACACTTCGGACAGGGGAAAGGTTTTTGGCCTGATGAAGGACAAACGGATTCAGGTGAGGAGGGACATCTCGTCAACAATTCTTGTTTCTTCAATTCGAGGTTTTATCAACTTTACAAAAAGAACAAATCTGGACACGTAGACGTAGCTAACAGAGGCGCAACAAGTACAAAGGTCAAAGTATCATCAGCAAAATGTACTTGTCCCCTGTGACTGAGAAATGATCGTGTGATTCATACTGAAGCATGTTAGAGCAGCATTTCACTGCTGCAGCTGCTCGAGGTTCTTTATATACAGTCAGTCTGAACTACCGAATGTTCGCCGTTGACTTTAGCCAACATTTGAGCAGCTCCTGACCTGAGCGGATGGTGTGTCTGTTGGTGTGTGTTACCGGTGTGAGTCAGCATGTGTCGCTGCAGAGAGCTCGCCCAGGGGAACACTCGGGGGCAGAAGGGGCAGGTCATCTTCTGGACAGAGTTGGAGTAGGCGTTCTTCTTCCCTTTGGACTGCGGCGCCACTGCCGCCGGCTTCACCTCCTCCCTCGCTCCTCCCTCCTTCTCCTCCTCTACATCTGTTCACAGGGAGGGTTTTGAATTAGGTCTCAACGTGTCATCATGCACTGATTCGGCCTTTGTCCCTCCTCCTACCTCTCTTTCCCCCCAGGTCTGCAGCTCCAGTCTGCAGGTAGGTGCTGAACTTGTTGGCGTCAGTGGTGGCCAGCATCTTCTCCACACTGGCAAACTCCCCGCTGGACTCCAGGTCGATACCACCGCTCACGACGGCCTTCTCCTTAACCGCCAGGGCAGCAGGTTTCTTCCTGGACCGCTTTCTGCTGGACAAAGAGGAGAAAAGCACAACATAATTTTCTGCCTTGAAGTCAGTATGTGTAGGATTTTATCTTTTACTTTGGCGCCATCTGGTGGTAGAATCAATAATGAGTCGACGATGCATGCAGCAAACGCCTGATAATATTCCCTCTCCTAACACATGTAGTGAGAAGTGTTCACTCCTTATGTTTTTTGTTGTTTGGAAATTATTATCTTGCAGTGCATCGAGACTCAATAAATGTATTTACGTGTTCACTTCTTTTTTAACAGGTTTTCAAGCACTGAAATAACACAATTAAAGAGGATACTTTAGTGAAATTCAACATAATCTCCATGATAAAATGTGCTAAAACAGAGTCCAAGGTGACGTCTTCAATTTGCTTGTTTTGTCCAACCAACAGTGCAAAACCCCAAAATCTTTTACTGCCAATAATGTAAAACAGAGACTAATTCGTTGTTTCAGCACTAACCGAAACCAATATCAGAATAAGTACAGAAAGAAAAGCAAAAACATGGCCCCCATTAAATTCAAATCTGTTAGCAGTAACTGATGAACATGTGAGAACAGAAACGATTATGAATGAAGCTCACGTACCTGGAAGGTCCCTCAGACGTGTCTTCACTTTGCGTCTCCAGGACAACGGAGGGTCCTGGGGCGTCTGCAACAGCATCGGTCTTAGGGGACGTGACAACCACCTGGGGCTTGACCTCCAATGCGACTGTCTCTCTCTTCAGCAGGTCTGGAGCTCCGGAGACAGAGTGGATGATCTGAGCGATGGAGGCCAGAGGAGGGAGCTCCTTGAGGGCGGTGGAGGGTGAGGAGGTGGAGGAGGCCGGTTTGGGGAGCAGGGGTTTGAGGCGCTGGGCTCGTGTAGAGTTGTTGAGGTTGGGGAGGGAGGCGGGGGGTGGGGTGGATCCAGGGGGAAGCTGGTAGCAGCCGAGCTGGGGGTGATGGTGTAGTGGAAGCAGGGTGGTGGACGTCTTCTCCTCCTTGGACAGAGCCAGAGCATGCTGCTGCTCCACAATGCTGCTGCCGCTCTGCTCCGTCTTGATCTCCTTCTTCTCTCCGGTGCTCGCTGCCTCCCTCCTCTGCCTCTTGCTGGGAATGGACAGATCGATGGGCTGGTCCAGGGCGGGGCAGTCGAAGTTGGGGGAGACGCTCTCCAGTTTGACCCCAGGAGACCCTGCCTGGCTGCCGGATCCACGCCCCTTGGCGGAGAAGTCCAGCGGCTGGTCCAGTTCTGTAGGATAAATCATGTTAGCCAGCTCCTCCACCTTCACTGCTTGGAGCGCCTGAATCGGAGGCTGACTGACCCCGTTCAGCGCCATCTGGTTCCCTGCAGCACCTCGGCCAGAGGTGACGGTAGTGACGGGCACGGTGGCAGGCAGGAGTGTGGCGATATGCTCTTCGATCTCCCGCTCCTGCACCTCGGGGTGCTGCTTGAGCAGGTGGTGGATGCAGTTGCGTTTGGCCAGGAAGGCAGCACCGCAGCGCCGGCACTCGAACGGCTTTCTCTGGCAGCCGTTGTGTGTGCGCAGGTGGATCTGCAGCGCCCGGTAGGTCTTCAGGTCCTCACCGCAAAACCGGCATGTCGTCTCAGCGCCGGTGCAGCCCGTCTCCGTGTCCTGGATGGTGGTGGTTGATGCAGCAGTGATTGCTGCTGCGATGTTTGCTGTGGTGGTGGAGGTGATGTACTTGATGTTTTTCTCTATGTCCTTCCTCGAGGTCTTGGCGTGCTTCTTCCTGAGGTGGCGCTCGCAGTTGGCCTTGACAGTGAAAGGATAATGGCAGACCCGGCAGACGTACGGCCGCTCGCCGCTGTGTGTCCGGAGGTGTCGGATCAGCGTCGCTTTGTCTGGAGCCACGTAGTCGCAAATGTTGCACTGGTGGGGAAGGATGCCGAGGTGGAAGCGCATGTGAGCCTGCAGGACACCGGAGAAGGCAAACACCTGGTCGCAGAATCGGCACGGGAACGAGCCTTTAGCCGAGCCGGCATTGCCGTTGTTTCCCCCTTTGGTTCCTGGCTTTCTTCCGCTAAGCCCCGCCTCCTCATGTACTGCTGTGGTAGCAGCTGGCGGCGAATCAGATAAAGGCGTGTGAGCGTCACCCATACACTCTGCGTCCAACTGCCCTCCGTTCCCAGAGGAAGAGGAGGATGAAGAGGATGAGGAGGGTGTTTTGAAGAGAGTCGGGGTGGGAGGTGGCAGGCTGGGGCTGATGCAGCCCAGTGAGGCCTGCTGGGAGCTCTGGAGGGGGGGAGGAGTCGTAGCCGTGAGGCTGGAGCGAGGGGTGATGGGAGGTTTGGGCTTCAATGGCGGTATCGCCTTCTGACTCTGCACTTGACCTGAAGCAGGAAGAAACAGAGCCATTGAGTGTCTTTTATGATATACAGAGTCTTTAAGAAACAAATTGATTGACAAACACAAGAACATCCAGCTCGCGCCGACACCCACCTTGACCTCCAGCAAATCCTTGAGCTTTGGCCAGAGGCGGGAGGGACAGTCCCATCTGATTCGGCGCTGCAGAAGCCACTTTGAGGATCTGCTGGATGTCTGCCAGCTCCATGATCCCGGCTCCACCTGCTTCTCCGGGTTTGACCCCCGATGAGGCCGTGCTACCTGTCGCAGCGCCCCCATCAGGATGCAGGAGGAAGCCCGTCTGGAAGGGCTGCAGGGAGAGCAGGCTCAGGGCGTCTCTCTGGGAGAGGCCCTGCAGGGCTGAGGCAGAGCCCGAAGCCTCCAGCAGCGGGATGCTGAGGGCAGCAAGACCACCTACACCCAGCCCCAAAGTCAGCCCCAGACCTCCGGACAGGTAGGCGGAGGCCGGCTCCTGGGGAAGGCTGGAGTATGGCGGCTCCACGTGGATCACCTTGATGCTGTCCAGGTGGGCCTGATGGATCTCGTCGTCTGTGGGACCAGACTTCACCTGAGACAAACGCATCCATCAGAGGAGTTACAGGGCTGCATTACAGCATGTCTTACGTCTTTAACGTTGCTGCAAATGTGTAATTTTACAAAATGTTTACTATTTCTTCCACCTTCTTAATTTGGTTTGATTTATAAGCCCCTGTGATGATATAGTTTTATTCCCACAGCTTACCTTAGAAACGTGCTGAAGACCCAGTGCGTCCAAGAAGCTGGCCTGCTCCGAGGGCAGGACTTCTTTCTCTGCATCCTGACTGTTGTCCTCGACACTGCTTTCTGCAGCTCCATCCTCTGCTTCGCCCTCCGTTTCCTGCGTGTCAGTGGTGGTGGGTTTGTCGGGGTGCGAGGTGGTTTTATGGAGGTCCAGGGCAGAGCGAAGGGGGAACGCCTTGTCGCAGCAATCACAGACGAACCGATGGAACTTACTGATACAGCGACGGAGGTTTGTCTCGCACCAAACCTGGAAGGAAAGAAAGACTTGATTAAGCTGACCCTACAAACTAAACTCATAATCTAGAGAAAGGCACATGTAGGAAACATGATTTCTACGTGTGACCATCAGTGTTGGCGGCTTGGATACCTGTGCGATGTGAGCGAACTTCTTGCAGGAGAAGTCTATGAAGGCCAGGTCGTTGAAGCCGGTGGGGATGGAGGGGTTGTTTTGGATGAAGGGATGGCCGCTGGGGTCCTGAGGGAGCAGCTTATGAACCCC
>JAVQJF010014288.1:0-32225 GCA_036023855.1 Gadopsis marmoratus | reverse complement strand
GTCTTTGAATTCAGTTCTCTGTAGGTTGATCATTTTCATGCACATCAAATTATGTGGCATCCTTTCGTTTCTAACACATTACCCAGTCCATATCAGTATAGATATCCAGCATGATTTTTTCTGAGATCTGATGTGTTTTCAATGTGTTCCTTTAACTTTTTTTGAGCAGTAATTACATACATCCATACATACATACATTTAGTCATGTGAATAATGACTGTGAAGCTAAAGAGAAAATAGTATTGCGTCATCCTTACCAGCAGTTAATGTTAGTACTGTGTGGAAAGCACTAACAAACAACTATTTAGTCAGTTAGGTTTGTCTGTTTGTGTGCACAAAGGACAGAGGTAAAGAGAGAGAGAGGTTTAATATAAAAAAGGGTTCAAGCCCTAACTATCCCAGCTCAGTCCCACTGCTGGCAGCTTTTGTCACTGTTTTCCTCTGTCAGCATCTGTGTTTACCTCTCAGCTTCTTACCCCATCTTCACACACAACCGCACTGCTGCACCGCTTCCCTATTTTCAGCGAGTCAAACTGTACAAAATATTACCAAACATAACATTACTATTCAGTGAAGCCAGAAAACATAACAATTTACATTTCTACAAGTGTGCCACCTTGTGTTATTGATGGATAATTGGAAAAAGCAGTGGGAATGGAAGTGGGTGTGTGAATGTATGATACTGTGTGGGTAAGTGCAAGTTTGTACAATCCAGTCAAATCAAAAATTTTAAACGGTCTGTTATTCCCCATCACAACCAGCCCAGTGTCTCCGCTGTAAGTCACCATAATATAGATATGACAGAACAGACTCACACATTGTGGGTTTACAGGACAAGTATTACACAACCTTCAAAGTAGTCAATCTAAAAAAGGTTTGTAGACCTTGGCTTTTTGACCTGGTGCATGACGCATCGTCTGGCCGTGCACTTTTGCTATTACTGTACCTACAATGCAATGTACCAAACAGGCAGAAATGGTCATTCTATTTTCACATCATTTATTTTGTGATGGAGGAAGGCAAACCTCAGACAAACAACAACTGCGACAGGAAAACTTTGCACTATATATGCCTTGTTTCACTTGTCTGGATGAGATGTGTGCGGTTGCTGTGCAGACTCATTCTCTACGCTGATAATATGACATTAATACCAAAGACTGCTACAGTGGATTGTGTCTTTCTCCTGTGATACACATCTCTCTGCCTCGAAGAAGCATTATTCAGTTTGCTTTTAGGGGTTCACCTGCACCAATAACAACTCAGTTGTGCAGTAATCCGTTAAATTGTGAGGAAAGGCATACACTGCACCGCCTTCTTCTGCCTGATATATGGATTTATTTCAGTTAGTGGGCACCCAGGTGTGCTTTTCTAAGCTTTGCAGTAAATATACCTGTGTGAACATTCAGCACACACACACAGCACCTGCCATCTAGGTAAGCTGCTACGCTCTGTCAGACAGAAGGACTCTGTCACAGTTTCAGTCTTCAAAGTGTCTGTCTGAAAGTCTGTCAGTGTGCAGCTCAATGAATGGCAGCTCCTCGTTGGAGTTGCAGAGTGACAGATGGATTAAACCACCTTGCTTGCGCGGCCTCCTTCTCCTGATAGAGAAGCACGCCATCATTCGGTTGTCCTACCCACGAGCTGTTCTCTGACAGACAATGCATATAGCATGTTCCTGAGCAGGCTCTAATCTGCTCAACTGGAGCACTTCCTGCTCTGTATGCGTCTTCTACAAGGACAAGGATGGCGATAAGAGCTGCTGTTCTCTAAAGGCTCTCTAATTAAATGCACAGTTCTTTTTCTCCTCTGGCTCCAAGAGGGGATGCGCAGCATCAGAGAGAGGTGTATCCCTGAGCTGCATGTTGATTGTTGCTTTTTGTGCTTGATTTGTTAGCAGCATGGAAAGATAAGAGAGTTTAGTCTGAGGCTCTGTGCACCCTAATTGTCTAGATGAAACCCCTGTCATGAAAATCATTTGGCCCTTTCCGTGGCTCAGTCTATATTAAACGCTAATGCAGTTCTTTTCAAGTTGGTGCCAGTAGTTTAGGTTTCTGATGCCACATAGAGGATAGTGGGAGATATCCAGGCTCACTTTCTTGCATCACATGTCAAAGTTGTTGAAAGCAATGCTGTGTAGAATCTCAATTACCATGGTATGCAATTGCTGGCTGAGATTAATTATAGCCATTTTCATGGCGTTCATTTTTTCCCAGTATGAAAAAGATCTGCACAGGGCTGTGAAGAAATTCTTGAATTTTCATCTCAGAACTGCGTTATGTTACAAGATGAAGTATGCAGAGAAAAGAAAAATAAATCCTCAAAAACATGTTGGTGTTTCTAAGCCAATATCAGTGAGGGGAGATTGATGTGAGATTGAATATCATATATACTATTCATGTATGTAAACAGACAATAAGAGTATCATTAAATCATAGAGGTCTTCATGCATTGTAATACCATCAAAACCTTGATAAGATTTTAGGTTTTGCTGTGTTTGCACCAGAGAGACAGGATTCCATGTGGTGACAGATATATTGGGATAGATGTGAGATCAGCTGCCAACACAGCAAAATTCAATGACGCAAAGTGTGTTTGTTTGGATTTTTATGAAGATGGAAGAAGGTGAAAGTCAGCACTCTCATGGCCTCATCAAGGAAACCTCACTCTCTTACTTGATATCAAGCTTGTTTAACCCTACTATGTGCAGACATGCACCTGAAGCACACCGCAAACAAAATCTGTAGTGCTGCAGATACTAGAGAATCTATGTTCAAATGACAAACTATAGGACACTCAAAGACCACTCATTTATAACTTAAATTGAGTTTCTGACTCTGTACACATACTTAACTTTTAGTATTAGGAATTTGGAGTTCCTGTACAAAACTTATTTCCTTCTTAGCTAAGTGATCCATGTTTACTGATGTTCCAAAATCAAATCAGTCGTTCTGTTGATGAACAACATTTGATCTCTCATCCAGATTTCCTGGAACACTACAATTTGAATTACCAATTCTGAGTTTGTTGAGTGTTAAACCTTTGAGAAACATGTATGGGTGTACACACACACGCAAATGCACACGTCTCGTTGTCTTCACCAAGCACAAAAGTTTCATGTTTTAGAAACTAATCTGGTGAATACTCCGGATGTCCAGAGAGGTAGGTCTCTGAATTTGTTTCCATCTCTCTCTCATTCTGAGGCAGCTTCATCCAGTGGGCTTCAAACAGACCAGAAAATGAGCTGCTCAAAGAGACTGATCAGCTGCAGTAGCTGGTCTGGTCCTGGCTGACCACATTTGCGGACACACACACACACACACAATCCAAGATCTGGTTTAATTTAGAGTGAAGAAAATAAATGTGTCTTACTCAGCAGGAGACAATATTGCTGTTGTATAGAAAGCTGTTTCCATTAACCTCTGTACAGTGCGGGGTGATAAAGATACTAACGTGCACATAGACTTCCAAGTGCATACACACAAGAATTTAAGTCTGCCTCACTGTATGCAATGCTCAACATACACACAGTGTGTGTCTGTCTCTCTCTCTCTACCCCCCAAATACACACAAAGGGGTGAGCTGGCTCAAACATGCATACACACACACACACGTGCATGCACACAGAGAGTCCTATCCTGCCTTATTTTTAGCTGTTACCCTCCCCAGCCCTGACCTACATCACAGCATGAATAAAGCTGCAGAGAGATGAAGAAAGTCAGCTCAGAGGAGGGAGTGAGGAGGGGAGGAGGATGTCTGGGGTGGGGGATGGGGGGAGACAGAGAGAGAGAGACACTGGCAAATGCAGGAAAAAAGTGAATTCCCCCATGTGAAATGACAGTTCCAGTTCTGTCAGCAGACCTCACCTGCTACGACACTCCCAGAGGAGGCTGCAGAGGGCGAACACATAGGCTGCACTCACACAGACATTCAGACACATGCACAGTTGGGAACACAGGGGATACAGGACCTTCGAACGACAGATCAGAAAGCCTCATCATGCTTCCGACTTGACAGCAGATGATTTTCCCACTTTAAATGAAAGCTGACAACAGCCACGACAACTCAACTTTGACTTTGTCATCGGGTTTGAACAACACTTTGGCGCCTTTCGCCAATAAATGTAATCTAATGAGCAGCGTTCAGGGCAGCGCAGTGCTTCAGGACAAAATGAATATTGGATTCAAGTACTGTTTTGCAGCCTGAAAGCACTCGAGTAAGTTCCACGTTTTTGAGCAGATTTTTATGCTGAAGGCCAGTAAGGATTTGTGTGCCAGAATACACGATCCGTCTCTCTTTGATTGTGCAATTCAACACTCCTACTGTACACTCTCCAAGGATGAAATCTGCAGAGAATAAACCTCTGGGTGTTGCATGTAAGTCAATTACATACTTCATACAAATTCATTCTGTTGTAAGTGCAATGTGTGAGCTGAAAACCTCAAAGCTGGAATGTATTTATCCAAGGAAAGGATATGGAAATACTCTCCTCACTCGCTCCTTCCCTTAAGTGTAGCATACAGACTCCCTTAAGTGGTGGAAATGCCTGTTAGCCTCAGGAAACTGGTTCTCTGCTGCTCTCATCCACATAAATACTCTGTACTGTACACACAGACACATATTTAGACCCTTCTGCATAACACCTCCCTGGTGTGCTTCCGATCCCATTTCACCAGCAGTCATCCACCTCAGCATAATGCCTCCCTGAGCTCTGTGTTTTAATGCTCATACAATGTCGTAAAGTTACATTAGGAAGAGATTCTGTGTATGACGAGAGGCTGCAATGTCTCATATTAGCTGAACATTGTGGATCTCAGGAAATATGCTGCTCTCCCTGCTGTCCTTTGTCCTGTTCAGTTTATATGTCAACTTGCTCCCTCCCTATTCTGTAATTTTCTCGCTTCTCTCCACATCCTCTTTAACATCTCTCCTTTGTTGCACTTGCTTCTGGTCCTTCTGTTTCCTCTCAACCTCTGACCTGTCTTTTCTCTTTTTTACCCTTACTTCCTGTTTCCCTTATTTTCTTTCTTTCTTGTCCTCTTTTGCCTGGTACTCTTTTCTATTGTTCTAAATAAATGACACACTGTAATATATGGGACCATTGTTGGATGGGCAACACTCTAATTAGCCTAAAAACTGTAAGCAACAAAGTGACACGCAGAACCCCTGCTTTTGTAATGGGATTAATGGGATTAAACAGTGATGATGCAGTTCAATGAGCTTCATCCGCTTGCTTCATCAGTCACCCAAGGAATCACTCATTGTGTCCTGAGTGTGTTTTTAAGGAACTGTCAGGGAGTAATCAATCCACTGAATCTGCTCTGTTTGTCCTCAGATATTGATGAGTGTGCTACTCGGATGCATTACTGCCAGTCCAACACAGTGTGTGTCAACCTGCCCGGCAGCCATCGCTGTGACTGCCTGCCAGGCTTCATCAGAGTGGACGAATACTCATGCACCGGTACGTCTGCATGCATGCAAACACAATACTGACTCGTCAGATCTTATTACAGGATTGCACACACATAAATGTTTTTTTTTCTACTTTGCATTCACCTCTTTAATTGGGAGTGAAGCAAGGAAAGGATATCTACATGGGGATAATGGGGATGGAGATGATGTGTTTCTATTTTTGGAGGGATAAGAAAATCTATATTGGATGAGTTATAATAATAATGTCCTACTTACTGCAACTCTATGAACTCTATGTAAAGAGGTCTATGGGAACCTGGATCACTTTCCACCCTGGTTCTGGAAACTCTGCGTGCAATGTTGTGACTGGGAGAAAAAGTGAGCACAGATACAGATTGTTAGTTTGTGAGCTTATTTCTGCATAATTTGTAAAAAAAAAAAAATAATAATAAATGTAATCTTCTGAACTGAAAGAGGGAGGATCTAGGTGGATATGAGTGATGGTTCTGTATATTGTTAGTTTTCTAGTGGCTAGTGGGCTGGATGTTTTCTCTTGATCTGTAGGGAACTTCCTATTTATTCCCACGTTGTTCTGAGATCCACTATAGCCACATTAGTGGGACTCCATGGATGGTTAAGTCTGAAATGGCTACACAGATATTGGATACATTAGAATTCGGTAGATATTCATCATCACCAAAGTATCAATCCAAATAATTACATGATTCCCTGACTTTTCATTTTGCTCCATCAGCAGACTGACATTTTTAGTGGGGTGAAATGTTTCAACAACTGTTGGGACTAATTTCAATTAAATTAGTTGCAGACTTCTGCCATCATCATGTCTAAATGTCAATCCAACCACTGCTTTGGTTTATGACCAAATCCCTAAAATAAAATCACTTTTCACTCAGCAGCATCAGCTGGGCTTTTTGTTTAGTGCTAATTAGCATGCTAACAGGCTAAAATAAACTGTGAAGATGGTAAGCATGGGAGGAGCAGACTGTATTGTTATTGCAAATAAAATGACAGTGTGCAGGAGTTCTCCCTATGGACGTTTTCTCTTACACACCTTCAAGAAACTGAAGATGGGCATGAGCCTTTATAATCAAGATTTAAGATGGAAGATCAGTATGTTAATATCGGCTGAATTAAAATGTCTGAACTCGCAGACTTAGCGGGCGTGTTCCCGGCTGTCCAAATCCACAATTCATTGGCCACAAGAAGCCCCAAGCAGACGGTCTGCTTGGGGTGCAGACTGCACCAGACTTTGGCTTAGAAAATGTCCCATGATGAAAAAGAGTAATAATAATACTGTGGGCGTAGATTATTTAGTCATGGCACAAAGAGGAAATAAAACTGTGTTTTATCACCAATTAAACAGCGTTGTCACAGTTCAGTCAGACAACTCACTTTTGAAATGTTTATTATAGCCAGCAGAACACAGAGTTTGGCGTCTAGGATATGTTTACATAGAGATGTTGGGGAGTGATGAGCAAATATCTTAACCAAAGTTTTTAAAGTTGAATCTGACACTACATTGCATCCTCTCTTTGTCAGCTTTAATGACATTGTTTGCAAAAATGTAGCAAAAAATGGTAGCTTCCATCAACAACCACATGGCTCTCCGACTGTGATGCTGTTTGCTTTTTTGTTAACGGAAATTGAGGCATGCGAATACCTCCACATCTGTCTGTTCTTAAAGGTTGGGAGAATCAGCATGTGACCAAAGAACAACGGGCGATTGCAGCCATTCACTTTTTCAATGGCTCGTCTACAATAAACATTCTGATTTAAAAATATCCTCCATTCTCAACATCCTTGACCTTCTCACAGCTGAATGCTTGAATTTATCAGCATACAGTACAGTGACATCGCTTCCGGCATGGCTGTTTTACAGTGTTTTTCCACTGAAGGGGTTTAGAGCAACATGTTTTCTCGAGAGTGAATAGGTTGTGTGCTTGCTTGCTGCTTAGTGTTTCTCCAGGGAAGTGTTCTTTAATTAGCTCAGAGTTGGCAGCCAGGCAGGGACAGGGATCCATAGACAATCAATCTATTTTGCAGCTTGTGAACTGTCCTGGCTGCCGACTGGGAGCCCCAGGAGCACTCTCTGCATCTGCTGGGAGAGATAAATCCTCTCTCTGTCTCCTTTACCTCTTCCTGCTTCCCCTTCAGCTTCTGCTCGAGGGTTTCAGGTCCTCTGCTAGCGTTCGCAGGGAGGCGCCTGCGCATATTTCCCAATGCTAACACGATTGCACTGTAATTGATGTGTTGTGCTGAAATCTGTATTGTTATTCTCCATTCTGTCTGGATCTGGATTTGGATTTGGTGGATTATTATTGTGCATTGAATGTAAACTGCATTTTGTAGTCATCGAGGTAGACGAAATTTTACCCATTAAGATGATATTGGGTAGTTTTATCTATGGCAATGCATCACGGTATCAGTTGATCAAATGTTCCCTTAGAAATTGCTGCATTTCTTCGCTTTAGCCGCCATCAGTCTGTAACGACGTCCGCTGTTAGTGCACAACAGTTCGCTAATTTAGAAGACTTTTCCATGGGTTTTTTTTTTCTAACTGGTCCATGTTTGCCACTCAGGGGAGAGTGACTGTATGGCGATATCACCAACGTGTCCTCAGCCAGACAAATAGGAGTCAACCTGGCTCGTTACAATCAAGCAGAACAGACATAAAACACAAGAACTACAGGATATATGTGTTTGCTGGCACTCTCTGATGGCAATAATGTTTTTGTTCCTGCCTTTTCGCTTCAGGCCAGTGTGTGCGCACGTACTGTATGTGTCTCTCTGTAGACTGAGCTGCTCACCCACAAACTTTCCTTACACGACTGTAGGCATCACACAGTCAACAAACCTACCCTCAATATGGCAATCTGAGCAGCTCTTTCCTCAGAGGAATAAAATGTCGCCTATTGCAGCTTTAACGTGACACATCACGTATCACCTTTTGCATTGGACACTCGCCTCATCTCTGTCTGTCTCGCTTGCCTGGCGGAGGAGCCTGTCCTTTTGTGAAGACAGCACCCTGTAAACAATGGGATGCTGCGGTAATTGTGGTTCCACATGATTTCACCACTATGGAAGCAGGCAAGCAGCTCTGGGGAAAACAGGGGGGTGGACAGAGGGAGGAGGAGAGGTGGCAGGAAGTGTGAGGTTCAATATCTCACCGTCTCAAAATGCCACAGAGCTGTCTTCACATCCACGTTTATGCAGCTCAAATCAGTTCACAGTTCAATGTTAGTCCAGGACGACTCCATCTGCTGTCAGTATGTTGGTGTCCTCGTTTAAAGGACATTTGATGTGAAACTGGTTTGTGTACATATTTCAATAGTGTTTTTTTGTGAGTATCTGGGGTTCTCGGCACTCGGCACTGCATCACCTGTCAATCAAACTGTTGGTAGTAGTATGATGTCTTTTTCGTTTGGAGCTTCTGAACCCCTGTTAACTCACTACTACTCCTGCTCTTCATGCAATGTTTTTCTAAACCAGTTGTCACACAGTAAGCCAGAAGCCTTCTCGTCTACTGGTGTTCTGGGGCCCTAGGGCACTTTTCATTGCTTTGCCTGGCTGGTAATACAGCCTTTGACTTTTTTTTTCCCAGGAAGTTTTAAGTGAGAACCCAGTTTTTCTTCTATTAATTAAAAAATTGTCATGGTCTGTGTTGGTGTGAATGGTGGTGTTTCCTGTTTTCTGTCGCTTGTCCTGTGTATTTTGGCTCTCGTGGTTTACAGCTTTATTTCTCCTGTGTTTGAGTCAGTGTCCTGTCTGAGCCTGTCCTTGTGTTTCCCTGATTGTTGAGTGCTTTCACCTGCTCCCCTGTGTTGACCTGCAGTTAGTGTCCTGTGTATTTAAGTGCGCTCTGTTCAGTTGAACCTTGTCGCATCATTGTTCATGTTGGGTGTGGATGCTTTTGTTTTTGGTTTTGGTTTTGGACTTTTGTTTTACATACCTCCCCGCCTTACCGGATTGTAATTGTCCTTTTGTTTTTGCTCAATAAATTACGTTACTTCCTGAGCTGTCTGCATTTGGATCCTTTTCCTGCCTCTGTCATTCCACGGCCTAAAAAAAATAAAACCATCACTTCCGAGGCAATCACTAGTAATACGTTTTACTCCCTGTGCAGCTCTGATTGTGATCCCTGTGAGGCTACATTCTAGTCTCTTTTATGATACTCAGTTCAGGTTCACATGACTTGAGACTTGAGTCAGACTCGAGACACAAATTTGATGACTTTAGACTTGACTTGACAAAATCAAATAAGACTTGCAACTCGACTTTGGCTTTAACACCAATGAATCATGACTTCACTTGGACTTGGAGCCTTTTGACTTGAAAATACTTGACTTGGGACTTGAGTGCAAATACTTACTTGTGACTTGCTAAACAATGACTTGGTTCCACCTTTGGTAATCATAGCCAAACAAATCTAAAACCTGTCAGAAATGATAACATTTTGCAATACGGTACATGTGAGTAGTTACTAAGGAACAAGAGGAACAAATCTGAATGAACTCAGGAACGGATCAGGAATTACCTGATAATCGATAAGGTAGCTCCTTAATAACTCTGAATTACAATATAGAGCAGACTGTAATTAGTTAACGATTAGTTCACAAGTATCCATGAATTTGAATAACCGCTTTCTTCATGAGTTGTTCCTCATTAGAGCTGGACTAGTAGCCACTCATTCATTACTATTTATTTCATAATTACTTACTGTTTGTGCACCCCAAAGTACACAAGTAGTATATCATACTGAGTAGTTACAATGTATTCCTTTGTTGCATCAAAATTATCTGACCATTACGGGAGATGGGAGAATACACAAAGAAAGAAAGAAAGAAAGAAACATGGATTATTTTTTAACAATGTGTTGAGCTTAAATTCCAGTTTGCTAAGGTGTAGCCCAGTGGTCTTCAACATTTTCAGGGCAAGGACTCCCAAACTGGAGAGATGAAGCAGTGACACCCTACTATATATAGTAGATTAAATTTTGTTTTATATTAAACTGGGCCTAGTACCATGTATAAACGTACCTTGTTATTGTGCATTCAATACTTATCTATTCTAATAATACACAGGTTCATATATTCATGTTTTTATTTTAAACATGTGCAGGGTACAGTGAGTAGGGTGGCCTTGCCGCTGCCATTTATAAACATACCTTGTCAACTGATACCAATGCCAATATCAACACTCTGTCAACTGCATGATCATCAAGCATACAAGCTATTCAAATGTTATTTTAAACATAAATGTGGAAACGAAAGTGAGTGATGGCCTGTTAGTGCCACTGCCATGCATAAACATACCTGTTATCTTGCATACAATACTGAGATATTAAAATAATGGACAGATTCATGTTTTTTTTTTAAACATACATGTAAGGGGACAGTGAATCCTCACTGAATGTGCTGAATATGTGCATTTCTGACTGAAAGATAACCTCCATTTATCCATTCGCTACAATATGTTGGATTCATGTTAATGTGTATTTAAAAGACATCATTTGTGAAAAGAAATTGGGGGGATAAAATTAAAAAACATAAAAAATTGTCTAATCAACCACAAATGTCACGACCCCCCTGCAGTACCTCCGCGGACCCCCTGTTGAAGACCTCCGGTGTAGATGATACCGGTGTTTACCCTCAGTCTTTATGGTGCAGTGCAAGCAGAAGTCAAGTGATTTCCCCTGTGCAAGGTCATTATGATCTCTGGCTTCATGTGTTGGTGGATAATAGATGTCTGCCATAAGTAATTGTGGAAATGGCCGTCCAACTCCCACTGTGTACTTACCTTACGATCTCTGGGTTTTAGAGGAATTGTTTTCTGCATTAAGAAGGCACCGATATGACTCGCAGTTATAGATTAAACTGCTGGAATGAGAGGTTTAAGGTCCTTCCTTCCTATACGCTCCGTCCGGTAAATAAACTCCCAACAGCAGGTTTGGCTCAGGTCTGGAGGAAAAAGTGCAGTAAAACAAATTCCTCATCTATTAGAAGAGGTAGCTTTGCACACTGTATGACTGGGTGAAGACACTGAGACTCTAATAGATTATAGACCTCCATGACTGCCAAGCTGCAGCTTTTATACTCCTCTCAGTGGACTCAAAACACTGGCATGTAAAAACCATTACAATTTGAACAATATTTCATCAGGCCAGTATTACTGGCTCATATTATTCTATCACAGTCTGTGGTACTGGCTAATTGTTGGCATATACACAAATACAAACATGTTTTTTTAGGCTGAACATTTATGTACTGATGACACCAGTTTTTCTTAAATTCATAAACATCTTAACTTGTTATTTATGATGAAGTGAAATTTGACTATTTGTCAGTGAGTTATTTTCATGTAATAACATTTTACTCACCATCTCTGATTTGGGAAACATGGGTTCTGGCAGGAAGTTGACATTGATAAAAGGCAAGAAGGGCCTGTCATCCTATATTTATATCTGGCAAAACTGATAGTAAAGTGAACTGTTCCACTGTAAAATATCCTGCCCCAGTAACTTTTCTTCGTCCCACCGCTTTTGATGGATCATAGATTTTTAATGTTAGGAAAAGAAAGGAAAAACAACCATCAAATTATTGGGTTTGTATTTTTTACTTAACATAATCGATTTCATTAGTCTGTCCACCTGCGTGTTCCTTATTGCTCCTTTAGCTGACATAAAGACATGGTGTATTTTAAGTGTATTGATTGAATGGGGCAGATTTAAGTGTTTGCGTTCAGTCCACTAATCCTTTATTCAGACAGCAGCAACATCCCATGCTGTTGCGTTTGATCATCTAATGTATATTTCTCTTCAATCCTCAGCTGCACTCTACTGATCAATACTTAACTTTTTTATTTTCTTATCAACCTGTTGTTCATAAACTGTATGCCCAGGCTCTGCTGTATGGCTGGCCAAAAGAAGCTGCCATTAATTTCATGCATCAGTTGCTCCATATATTCTCCAAAATCCTAGCACTGGGATTTGGCTGCATCCCCCCAAGGCACATTATATGTTTAATGGAAATGAGATCAAATCCAATTCCAATTATACATGTAATGAATGTGGAGCTCAGGTATGACAAGTCCGGAAACCTTGGCAACCCTCCCTGTGTACATTAACGCTTCAAAAATGGAGGTCACACTGTCAGGCTGGCTCGGCACCAGCCAATTTAATAAGCCCATCAAAGCCCACAGTTTGGGAAGGAGTCAGATTAAGTTTTTCTTAGTCCTCAGTCTCATCCATTTGTAATTGTCTCAGAGAAGCTGGTGTTTATATTTAGCTCCCTTATAAAGGTTTGATGTAAGGAGTGTTTCTTCGTGCTCGTCTGCAGACTACAACCATCCAGAGTGATGTTTGTCTTTACGTTGCGCTGCTTTTTTCTGTTAACTTTTATGTCGTCCTCTCTGATGCATAGTCTTCCTGTTCCCCTGAACAGGAACATGGAGACATGTGGAATAATAATGCACTGTGGGTATTGGGGATATGGGGATGTTTACCGGCAGAGCACATTAATGGAACATGCTTTCATTAATGTGAATTGCAGCCTAAGCATGTTTATTGCCCTGAGCTGTATATTTCATTGGGTAGTAAATGAATTGCATTATCATGCAGGTTCGGTGCTGCAGCTACACACAAAGAGGATATGAAGTGGGTGGTCAGGACACTATAAAGCAAACTGAACGCTACTAAATGCCACTAAAGAAGCAGCTGTAATTCATGATGTAACTTCACATATTTGCAGCATAGTGTTGAGCACTTGTTTTTAAAGTGCCAAATCTTCATGTTGCTTCGTGTTAATAAAATCATGTGACTATAATACATACACTTCCCTTGGCAGCTGTGTAGCCTTCTCTTCTGGTGTCACTTCTCCTGCCTTCCTGTCCCATTTTATTGCAAAACATGCTTATTTACATTGTTAACAGTAATGAAAGTAGTTTTTAAAAAATGTAAAGAAATTGTAAAGCTTGTAATATATCTGTTACTTCAGATGTTAGAGCAAGAAACTCTAATCGTTAAAAATTAAATTCCATTGAATGTGTATGCTTTGATGCGTGGGTAAATGAGAGGCTATTGTAAATAAGAGGCTATTGTAAATGAGAGGCTATTGTAAATGAGAGGCTATTGTAAAGCACTTTTGTATAAAAGTGCTACATAATTGTAGTTGATTTACCTTTTTTCTAAAATGAAAAAGCCCCAAAAAAGCTTTATAGGAAAAAAGCTAAGGTGGAAACATGATGATGTAGAACCCAATTTGTTGTTCTTTTTTTAATTTTGGGCAATAACGTCACAGCATTGACTTTGTGCTGCCAACCACCATTCCTGTCTGCATTCCTAAACAACAAACTATGTCTCATCACCCTTATCAACGTCTTCAGCGACAAGCTCCAAAAACCCACTGTACGCTACCTGCCCTGCACTAAACAGAAGACAGTCAAAGTTACCTGGGGAACACAGTGGCGCATTTACCAGCTATAGGGTCAGATATTCTTCTCAGAAGCTCAAAGGAGAGTAGGACTTACATTAAGTACGTGGCCAGAAACACAACTCCAAAATGATTGTTGCTCCATATCTGCTGGATGTGTATATAGGCAAAAGTTTGCTAGCAAGTTTTCTTTATATAACTTTATATAGAGGTTTGTGCCTTAGTTCAGTGATGACATAAATTATTCTAAGGACGAAGGGTAAAAAAAGTTAATCTGCATCATAAAAGTACAGATAAAGAGGCAGCCTTAAAAAGTCAACAGAATACAAACATTCTGCACTGACCTATGCAAGGAGCCCATTAGCCACATTTTGTCTTAATAAAATCATAATAATAAAAGTGTCTTATTTCTGAGCACACACATGGCTTGCATGCAGTAGTATTGAGAAGCAGATGAGTAAAGTGGAATTAATGACCGGTGGGTTAAACGGAAACAGCCACTGCAGGAAAATCAGAAATCTTCAACTAATTTTATGGAAATCCATGTCCTCCAGATGCTATCACAGACGCTATGACAGATGCTATGACAGGCAAACAATATATTTCCCCCTGTGACACAGTACAGATCTCTGCTGAGTTCACATCACATCAAGGTGAGCAGCAAGGCCGAGGCAGAAAGTGAGCATGACGACTTTGCTTTAGCAAAAAAATAAAAAAGACAGAAAAAAACCCTTGAAAAATCCTGCTGTGATCTGTTCTTTTTATGAGATTGTCACTGGTCATTAAATTTCACATTACTGAATTGTTCTGCTTGACATTATTGAATGAGACGACGTTGGGAGCTTAAGAGATGAGGACATGTTTTAGAAATGTATTATGCAAAGTAAAAGTGAATCATGAGGTGTTGGTTTTACTCATAGATCCCCTAACACACACAGAGTCTGTCTCTTTCGTTAACTTTTAGAGACCATTTACAAAAGGTTTTGAGTGCTTGAAAATGGAACAGGAGACAGATGAAATCTGAGAAAGGAAATGTCGGCAGACATCATTTCTATGACGTGAAAACAGGCTTCAGTTTGGTTTCTCTGTGACATGGAAAACATAATGTGAATTGACATTGCCAATTCAGTTAGAGTAAAATATGTGTATTCAGACAAAGTAACAGAAAACCAAAAGACAAGTATTAATAGGCATCAAACAAAAAGGGTACAAAAAGATAACATGGAGACACTACTGCTGCAGTGTTTACTGGCAGGAAGAGAGATGGTTCGTGCGGAGAAATGGAGCTTTTAAAGGCTCTTGAGTCTCTCAGTCAGCTGACAACATCAGTTAGTTGGTGCACACAAAGGAGATTTGATTACTAAACTGTACTGGGCATTGCTAGATCTGGACCAGACGTGTTGTTTAGGCTTTATACCTATATGTGCCTAACCTGTCTTGTTATCTTGTCCTCGGCATGGAGAAAGACCAATTTCCAGACATCTTTACCACAATAGCGTAGCTCCCATAGCTCTGAAAAATTCTCTCTGGCCCCAAAATGATCTCCATGATTAAGTTGCAGTGTTTAAAGCCTCGTTTCTTAGTCCGTCACGACGTGATTGGTTTGTACACTATGCACAAACGAGTTAAATGTAAGAATTTTGGGATATTGTGTAGGGCTGCAACTAAAGGTCAACTCAGACCAAAGATTTGCAATGAAACGAAACCGTTTTATATCATTGCAGGGAAAAGTTGCAGCAGCATGAGCTTGACTCAAGCCAACTGATGGCGTCGCCTGCAACTCAACTTGTCCAGTTGCCAGTGGCTGGTTTTAGAACATAAGGCATGTCACCTCTTTCAACAGCCAATCAGCTCAACCCTCGTTTTTGTCTTATGTGTTTCATCAGTACTATAAATGCAACTGTAGCGAGTCACTCACTCTCACTATCCTCATTCATGTTTTAAGACGCTGCAAATAATATCCAGCTAGAAAAAAAAACAACCCTGAAAAGCCAGCAGGAAGTACAGAGAGTCATTGCTATGGAAACGATACACTGTTTCGTCTAGTTGCCTTGGTGTAAACTGGCTCATTTCAGAACGTTGCAGACCGGTGCATTTCAAGTATTTGCAAGTTTCAACTCATCTTGTCGCAAATCATTGGTCTGAACTGGGCGATTATTATCAATTAATCTGACAATTAATTTCTTGATTCATTGGCTAATTGTCAGACTATAAAATTTCAGAAAATAGGGAATAAAGAGAAAAACATCCATCACAATTTCTGAAATTGGCCAAGTTGACATATTCAGATGTGTTGTTTTGAGTCCAAATCCAGTCCAATGACATTCAGTTTACCGAGGCCTAAGAAAACCAGCAAATATTCACATTTGAGCAGCTGGAAGCAGATCATTTGTGGCATTTTGTGTATAAATCAACAAATCGTTTCATCCCTAATGTTCTGCATGTTTGATACTGATAAATGCTTTAATATTAATACTTGAGCTTAATACTTGAGAGTGCTTGGTTTAAATGGGCTTAAGAATCTGTTTTTTTTTTGTTTTTTTTTTGGCACTTTAGGCCCAACTGATTTTGAATCTCCTTTTGCGTCTGTCTGTAAAGTAGCTGATAGTCTTCCAGTATTTTCCATACTAGCAACAAATCACTCAGTGGCCCTACAATATATTGAGTGAGTGCGGTTTCTCAACAGCAAAAGCAAAAACCCTGCTGTGTGTAATAATAGGGTTAGTAATATAATTGGTGACATGTAAACAGGGAATTTTGGTTGTTTTCTAGTAATTACAAGCCTGTCATGTCTTTATTTTTTATAAGTAATGATTATCTCTGATGACACTCACGCTCAAACATATTATGATGCACTCTACACGATGTTATAAATTATTAGTTGTATCCTCCACACTTCAACACAGATCACATTGGATTTCACACTGTCAGAGCTACTTAAGCGACACCATTAACAGATTTACGTTTCAATAAATATTTGAGGCATTTAGCTTCTTGTCTCATCCAGCGCAAGAACAACAGCACAGGAAGATTAAATTAGATTGTTAGCATGACGGGCAAGTGGGAGTGAAGCCATAAATCACAGACGGAAGTGGAAAGGAATGTAAAACAGAGAAACGTTTGGTAAAGACATAAAATATTAATTTGAATTCTGCAAAACATGCTGTCATTGCTTTCAAAAATCCAAATGAACAATTTCTGATGGCACAACTTTGTCAGCGCCTGCCATAACCGTGACATGTGATCCACATGACCATTTTCTGATCTGCCACCTCTGTGATTAAGGTTTCGTTGGGTTTAGGCATCTAAAACTAGTTGGTTATGGTCAGGAGAAGATTGTCCTCACGGTTAAAAGAAAACGACATTGACTGTTTGTAGTCGACAGGATGAAAACTGTGGCTCTGCCGGAGAGACAACAGGTATTATTCACACAACTACAATAGGTTGCTTATCAGCTAGTGTCCGACCAAACGATCAATTCCATTGTTTTTCTGACACATCACTGCTTGTTTTCGTCAGATTACTCCTGTGTATATGGTTTTCTGTTGTGATATTAGACAATCAAAGAAATGTATTCAAATACAATTTTGCACTCACTTAGTAACTTAGTTACAAAATCTGCTACCTAGTACGCTATACTTACTTCCTGGTGGTGGAAGAAGTTCTCCATCACCTTTGCCACAATATAAAAATACTCTATTACAAGAAAAAGCATTCAAAATCATAGTTAAGTAGACGTATTAATGTGTAAGCAGTATTTGAGGTGGAGATAGTTTTAATTACTTTATATACAGTTGGGTAGTCCAGTGGTTCCAAAGTTAAGGGTTGGGCCCTCTTCATGGGTCACAAGATTAATCTCAGGTGTCCTGAGATGATTAATGGGAGAGGAAAGAAGAAAAGCTTCTCTTACACACATCTGTGTTCATTAGTTGGACCCAAATGCATAGTTATATCTAAAATATTGGATCATTTTACTTATTTTGGCTTCAACCAGCTAAGACATTGGGTGGGGAAAACGTGTTGACAAAGGGCCCTACTATTACACCCAATTACACATAGCCATTTTGTAAGTGGTCACAAGTCAAAAAAAAGTTGGAAAACACTACTTTAATCTTTAACAATGTGCTATAAGCTCCCATGGTGCTTTCTGTAAAATTTTCACCTGCAAATGAACTACAGTTGTGATTTAAATGTTGTGACGTAAAGAGTACGATATCTCCCTCTGAAATGCAGTGCAATAGACGAGTAACATAGCAGAGAATGGAAATACTCAAATTAAGTTCCTTGCACTTAAGCACAGTATGTGAAAGTGCTGTTGTTTACACCACTGCTTCCTCACATTTTATTTCGGTGCTTTAATTCAGACTGAACATTAAGTACATTTTACAGCCGTCATGATTACATACAAAGTCGATGTGAAGTGGACAAAAAATATTAGCTGTAGGCAGTACAAATGGAGGCAAATAGCTTCCTGTGAATTGAAAATGTTTCATCTTGAATGGAAAATTTGCATTTATCCCGAGGCTTTGTGAAACCACTTCACCTACAGAAACAAAAAGCAGAGTTTTTACTGCCAGTAAATAAGGTGTTAGTGAGAATAAAGTAATGTGTTCAATGTGAAGCACCTTGTGTAGTGAAAGTGTACATTTCTGCACTGTTGTGGCCTGTTGAGGTCACAGTCACTAATGAAAAACAATGAATTAAAAAAATGTGCGCTTCTCTGCTAAAAATCCCATATGTGAGACCATTCGCCATCTTGGTTCTTACGTTGGTTGGTTGTTATCTGCCTTTCAATGGCATCATGTGTAACTTGTAAGAACGGCTACACACAGCTACAACAGCGCATTCAACGCCTACAAATTTAACTAAGAAAAAAGAGTGAACTATTTTCTACTGCTGCAATTGCCCAGGCGAAGCATTTTTCAGCAAAGCACCTCTCTGCAATGCAAAATTTCATTCCTGGAGCAACTAAGCGATTTGGCTTTAAAATTTTAAATTCGTCAGCCTTCTGGAAAACCATCCCACAGCAACAAAGCTTGTTATACATGTTGGTACAAACGAAACCAGTCGACAGCAGCTGAAACAGGATTTTAGTCTTACTTTTAACTACTGAAAGTCCTCCATGGGAAAATTTTCTTTCTCTGGTCCAATTCCTACATTGGGCCATGGGATTGGCCATTTCTCTGGACTTCTTAGTTTGCACACATGGCTCCACTAAGTCTGCTCCTCACACGAACTCTTTTATATAGACAATTTTAATCTCTTTTGGGAACGCTCCTCGTTGTATCGAGGGATCAAGGCTAGGTTTTTTTAAAAGAGCTAGTGCAGTCTTGAATGCTGTGGGGAATGCACCTCGTAAAAATTGTAAGGACCTCCTCAGACACTGAATTAAAGACATTCTTATAAAAGGAGGTTGGTATTGGGTCGAGGGTGCATGTGGAGGACAGTGCAGTGTTCTTACCACTTCCCTGAGCATTTCAGCATCAACCAGGATAAAGCTGTCCAGCAGGGCTTCACACTTTATGCTGGATGTTTCTTCAATTGTGTTGACACTGTGTAGCTGACAGATACTAGACCTGATCTTGGATGTCTTCTTTTTGAAGTAGTCCGCAAATTCATCACATTTAGAAGCGACAAGACGTTTGCTATGGTCAGTTGTGGGGTTAATGAGGTGAGCAATGGTGTTAAAAAGAACTCTGGGGTTGCTTATGTTGGAGTTATTCAGGTCAGAGAAATATGCTTAGCAGTCCAAATTGCTTTATTATAACATAATTATTTAACAGGCAGAAACATCGAGCAGTATGGTGTTAGATTTAAGTCACGCGCGATAAAACATGCTCGTGAGCAAATTATAGTATTCCACACAAGCAGACATTAACTTCCACTCGCAGAATATAACTGGCCCTCTTATGATTGGTCACTTTCAATGACCTCTGAACCTTGATTGACAGCTGAGTCCTGACGACATGTTCGGAGTTGAAAACGCAGTGGACGTAACAGTGGAGGTGACGCCTGAATATTGGCATGGAAGTGAAGCTGGTAGATATGGGGCGTCGAATGTAAAAGTTCAGTTACAGTTTTTTTGCTGATTTATTTTGAACGTTTAGCTAATTTTCCTCACATTTAGATCATTTTCATCACATTTGAGAAAGAAAACTTGTAATAAGGCCCCGCCCACACCGCTGTCCGGATGCATTAAGAAGTAAAAATTACAGCTATTTAACTTACCGTTAATGGTGTGGACGTTAGCAGTGGAACGGCACCTTGGCGCACACACCTGTGAATACCGCACGTTCAATGTCTTCTAATTGCAGAGAAGCGGCCATGTCAAGGTCGCTTCTTCACGGCGTTTCTCCCACTGATCCACGGACAATGGTGTGGGCGGGGCTGAGCGCGGTGTTTGGGGCGAGCCAACTGCGAGAGGCGTGGTCTATTTGCATATTTTCTAAATATTTAGCTTTACAATCGGCGAGACATTTAGATTTAGATTTAGATTTAGATTTAACATTTAGATTTAATATTTTGATTTAGATTTAACATTTAGATTTAACATTTAGATTTAATATAATAATATACGGACTTCAAGTGTATGACCCACACCTGTCTGACTTCCCTCTATGTGTATCGGATCAACGCTGGTCTCTGGGTCGTGCTTTTGGATCCTCCTCCTAGAAGGATTTTAAATGATTTTCTGGATTTTACAGGGAGCCAGAGTAGAGAAGCTAATATTGGAGAAATATGATCTCTTTTCCTGGTTCTTCTCAGTAAACGTGCCACAGCATTTTGGATCAGCTGGAGAGACTTAAGGGACTTATTGCAGCTGCCTGATAATAGGGAGTTGCAATAATCCAGCCTCAATGTAACAATGCATGGACTGTATTTTCATCATCTTTTTGAGACAGGATGTGCCTGATTTTTTGCAATATAATGTAGGTGAAAAAGCGGTTCTTGAAGTTTGTTTGTTTGAAGATAACTCCAAGATTTCTTATGGTGGCGCAGGCCAGGGCAATGCCATCTACAGAAACTATATCTTTAGATAATATGTTTCGTAAGTGTTCAGGGTCAAGTACAATAACTTCAGTTTTGTCTGAGTTTAACATTAGAAAATTGCAGATCATGCAGGTTTTTATGTCCTTGAGACATGCTTAAAGTTTAACTGGTTGATTGGTTTCATCTGGCTTGATTGATAAAGATAATTCGGTGTCATCTGTGTGCTTCCTAATAATTTTGCCTAGAGGAAGCATATATAAGGTGAATACAATTGGTCCAAGCACAGAACCTTGTGGAACTCTGTGACTAACTTTGGCGTGCATGGACTATTCATCACTGATATGTAGAAACTGATATCGATCTGATAAATAGGACTTAAACCAGCGTAGTGCAGTACCTTTAATGCAAATTAAATGTTCTAGTCTCTGTAATAGAATGTGATGGTTATTGGTATAAAATGCAGCACTAAGATCTAACAAGAGAAGTACAGAGACAAGTCCTGTCTGATGCAATTAGAAGGTCACACTTTCACCAGTGCGGTCTCTGTGCTATGATGCACTATAAATCCTGACTGAATATCCTCAAACAACTTGTTGTGTAGGAAGTCACACAACTGATTGGTGACTGCTTTCTCAAGGATCTTAGAGATAAATGGAGGGTTAGATATCTCTAGTTTGATAAAACTCCTGGATCAAGAGTGGGCCGAAGAGGTTTAATTACAGCTACTTTTAAGGACTGTGGCACATAGCCTTTTAATAAGGACAGATTGATCATATTTAGTAAGGAAGTGCTAACTAATGGTAAAACGTTTTTAGCAGCCTACTTGGGACGGGATCTAAGAGACACTTTGATGGCTTAGATGAAGAAATCATTGAAGTTAGTTGATGACGGTTGATGAGAGAAGAACAGTCTAAATGTATAGCAGGTTTTACAGTTGTTTGTAGTATTCCTATGTTTGAAGACAGGTCAGTACCAGCTGAGGGATGAAGGTACTGAACTTTGTCTCTAATAGTTAGAATTTTATCGTTAAAGAAGCTGATAAAGTCGTTACAACTGCGATCTACAGGAATACATGGCTCAGTAGAGCTGTGACTCTGTGAGCCTCGTTACAGTGCTGAACAGAAACCTGGGGTTGTTCTTATTTTCCTCTATTAATGATGAGTAGTAGGCTGCTCTGGCATTACGGTGGGCCTTCCTATAAATTTTAATACTATCTTGCACACACCTTTCTGTGATTATGATTCCAAGTGATTTTGGACACTGCTCTAGTTCTGAGCTGCCCTCATTGGTGAGAAACTGTGTGTTTGTCCCAGTAGTTCTATGAGATGGGAAACAACCTCAGTCATCCCTCTGATCCTCCTATTACCCTGCGTTTACCTCTGTGTAGTTACAGTGCAGATGCCATACTGAGTGGGACGACCGCTCTCCGTGGTCCTTATGATCAGTAATGATTACGCATCATTAGCCCAGCGCTTCGGGGGGGGGGGTCCCCTCAACATGTCCAGGTCTGACACCACATCACTCTTTGATCATCGCTAATTAGACCAAAACCTGACAGAGATGGGCAGCATGCTCAGACGAGGGTGTTGTCATCCCCAGGAAAGTCACTGAGGTCACTACTGTCAATGTAATGACTTTCAGATGACACAATTATTCATTTATTGTAGTATATTTATTGTAGTATAGGGGGAAAAAATCCCTCTTTGGACACTCCAACTGGTAGATCTTATCAATCTTTGATGGTTTATACATTCCATTAATTATTCTGTTGAGAGCTGTACTTTATTTTTCCGTCCACCCAACGAACGACAGCTACTGCAATTTATTTTTGAAGCCAGTTTACGGTGCATTAAAATGCAACTTCTCTATTGTCCAGTGGGTGATGGCAAAAAAAATCAATAGAAATGCAAACATGACATGTTATATTTAAGTTGCATTAAGGGCATAAAGGTTTTTAAAATGAACATTTAATCAAATGACTCACAATGTCAAACAGCCCTTCACCCAATCCAGATAATCATAGACTCTGGGCATAGTGGTGAATGGGGTTATTGTATAGAAGCCTGGTGGTAGTTGCACATGATTTAATGAAATCTATGACCCATTTTCACCAAAATACCGTCAACTCACTTTGCAAAGCCTCATTCGAATGAACTTGTTAATGCCTGTCCACCTTGCACTATTGATGTCAATTAGGGTTCTTTGAATGGAGCCTTTCTGAGCGCTGTTCAAAAGAACTGCTCATTGTTCTTGTTCTTTTCTTTTCTTTATAGATGGGGGTTACTAGGTTTACCTGCAAATTAATCAGTAGAATAATAATAGGGCAAGATTTGGATTAGATTCAAACATCCCACCAATATGAATTCATTTTGCATGCGTGGACTAGCAGCACTAAATGATTCGTATTGCCAGACCTAATGTCATTGTAAACATTGCACAAGCTGATGCCATTTCCCTCTGCATTGTCAGTGAATTTACTACTTTGAATTTACCCTCAGTATGAAAAGTGTTATGTAAATAATGTTGCCTTGCCTTGAATGAAATTCATACAACACTATGACTGACTGGTTCTCACTGTTCTCACTTCGTTCATACCAAAGAGCCATTGAAAAGATTTGGATCGATCACAAACTTAACATGACCACCTTGCGTTCTACACTAGGAGCCAAAATACCAAACGAAACCAATAACAAAGCGAATTTCAAGGTCATGAAAATATCTGTCAGAAAACTGTCAGAGCACTACCTGCGCTGGTCTTTGCGCTGCCACGAAAACAAGAGCCCCGGCGTTTTAGGAGTGATTTATTGTTTGTTCAGCTTGGCACTTTTTCACGTACTCATTATGTATCAACTCAACCACTGCATCAATAATTTTGAATTTGCCAGTGGACATTAAACAGCATTAATAAGCAGCCATGGTGTCGGTGTTTTGATTGTGTTGCTCTTCCCTCCATCAGCCCGCAGCCATTGGTGCACTGTGTATTTAATCATGTAAGTCTTCCTCTATTACTCTACCATTAATGTAGCCTACTTTTCATATCCCTCCACATAAACTCTTACACATCCAACCAGCACTATTGACATTCACCGCCGCTTTATAGTTCAACTTGGGGAGGAAATCCTTGGGAAGAGAAAAGCTAAATAATTTCTAATGGCTTCAGGGCTTCATGAGCACCACTCATTAATTAAGGAGAATGTATTAGTCATGACTCCCACCACCAAAGCTGTTGCATATTAATGAGGACTGTGTTTTAGTTAGTGTGTACCTTGTGAGTGCAGGCCGCCTTAGGCCAGGTCCTGACTGGCACTTAAAGACACAGTTCATGGTTTGATGTTAAAAGATACTTCAGCAGTGCAGCTCTGTTGTAAATCCCCACCGCAGCGTTATCAAAGGTTGCTTTTTAATGTATTGTTCATAATCATCTAAAATCATTTTAGATTCTAATTGAAAATACATTTACTGCAGCTTAATCAGTTTGATAAGCGCAGCAGTAAGACTTGAATCTATAAACACATTGCCACAAATCAATGAATCCCATATTAATAAGCAACAGAGAGATCCGTAATTATTATTTCATGTTGTTATAATTATGTTGTTTATAAAAATTTCCCTTTTTCACTAATAGCTCATTGCCACTTAAGCAGGGTTACGGTTGCCTCAGGTCAACTCCAGAGCAGCCTCATTAGGATCTTTCAGTGTGGGCCTTATTGGCAGAGAATGTAGTCCCATGTAATGTGCTGTATGCCATGTGTGACAAATTTATGCTGATGTGATTAACATGCTGCAGCAGGCGGATGCAGTGCTGAACAGTGGACTTAAGAAAACTAAAGCTGACAGAAACACGTCATTAGGTGCATTAACATGGACCTTAATATTTCACTAAGTCAGAAACCCTCATGTAACGCACCTCTATCAGAAGAAACTGAACGTCTTTTTTCACAGCGGGCGGAACTGCTGTGTGCATGTCAACTAAGAGTTATATTCTGATAACTGCTTATCTTATCGGATCACTTAATTTAGCATCCATGTAAATGGTTAGGATGGAATCTCTAATAAGAACGATTTCCATTGGTTTGAAGAAGTATTGTCCATGTAACTGCAGATACTGTTGTTCAGTAAGTCATGATACACTCTCAGCACAATCGGTATTGCAGAAATGTATTTTGCAAGCCTATCATCTCAGTAGAAGAGATCAAGTATACGCTTTTTTTCATGGAACTCATTTTGACATGTGACAGTAGGAAAGGCATATGTACATATGTTTATTATTTCAGTTGATATTGTTCTTATATAATGAAATCTTACTGACACTTTTTCCATCACATTTTACATTTACATTTTTCTGCTGTCCACTCAAATCCTGAATATGTTCCAAACTCTAAAATTTAAAAGTATGGCCAAAAAAAGCCATATTTTGGCAAAATGATGATGTTTTCAGAACATACTGTTGTAATTAATTTAAAACTTTCAGGCTGCAGATGGGGAGCATGTTGACACTCGGTAGGGTCTGACTCAAGTTTTCAGTTAAAGGTTTTCAGTTTTCAGCTGAAAACCTTAAACGTTCTTCAAGGTTTTCAGCAGATGAAGTGCACCATCATAGCAAACATCTGGAAAGCAAAGTTAAAGTTTTGCTACGCAGCCATGCATGAACATTCCTGACTTTACATTATCAGAGGAGTGAAATGGAGTTACTGTTTAGCAGAAGGTATATTAATGGTGGTTAATCATGCATCACCTGCAGCACTAAATCCACCTCTTATTCCCTCTGGCTTCTAGCTAACAGCAAACATATAAAAGTCAAGAGAGCAGCTCATGGTACCCAGCAGAATATAAAACACTGACCCTGAGCATGTACGGTTCTGTACTGTGCTGTGGATGCCCGTGCCATTAGTGAGCCAGCGTTTCATGAATGAAACAAAAGTGGCGACATTTTCATAATAGTCTCTGACTTTTATGGTCATAGAATTTATCCAGCCCATGAAGAACCATGTTACTTTCAGTTCAATGATAAATTTGCACTTGCAATGTTTTGACATGACACCAGCCCTACTCTCCGATGTCCACACTAATAGGTTTTTGTTTGAAAATGCTTTTCTTATGTTTACGCCTATCGTCCGCACTACTTCAGTGTAGTATTGGAGTATCTTTGTTGGTGGCTACTTTTTTTGACTGTGAATGCAAGTGTTCTTCATCTTTTTTTTCTGCAACTAAGCAACAAACTGCAGAGAAGAGAATCTGCTTCTTGTTTGGACAGAGATTATTTTTCTGATGAAACACGTGCGTGGACAGAGATAGTTTTGTTTTAAAATGACAAAGTATTAATTTGGATGGAATATGATATTCCATTTGTTTTCAGGTCATGGACATGTTTTATACTAACAGTCTGGATCAGATTTTGCACTGTTTTCCCCTCTCTAGTGTATCCCAATTAAAAGATATGGATGGGTAAAGCTGAATTTTTAGTTGACACAAGGAGAGTTGTCCTGTGGATAGCTATAGCATAAACGTAGCACCACTGCAACACCAGATAGATCTATTGTATGTGATCTGGCCATATTGTGCTTTAATTATATCTCCCACTTGCCTCATTGTTGTCCTCACAATCAAAATTGATGACTGGCATTGGGCAGTTGTTGGCGAAAACAGAATCACAGTTTGTCAACTTGGCATCCAAATTTAGCCATTAAATGACATTATATGGGAAACTGCTGGGAAAGTAATGAGACATTTTAAGCAACCACTTTCCGTTAGCAGATGTAAACTCTCTGAAATTATTGCTCTGAAAGCTTCTAGAAAGCTTAACTTGTTTACATGATTTTGTTCGTGTTAAATGTTTTTTATATTTCTTGTTGTGCCCCTCTAATCACTAGCATCTAAGCCAACATCATTAGCACTAATTGATGCTGATATTATATAGCAATCAGTCAGCGCACCTGGCATGCATTCGCTGCAGCTCCTAACATCTCTACCGCCTAATGGTGGTTTTAAAGCAACTGTGCCTTTGTCATTGTTTGCAGTAACCTTCGTGTAGCAGAATTCACTTCATATCCATTTTGAACCTGCCAAGCAGAACTGGTGTGTGGAAACATAGATGTTCAGAAAGCTGGCTGCTGACAGGAGAAAAGCTCAGCTGTGGTGCTGTATTTTCAGCCAAACTAGCTTGTTGACTGTCCTCTCATCAGTGGAGTTTCCATGGCTGCTCATCTCAAAAAGAAAAGAGCATTTCTCCAGCGACCTCTCCATCTTTTTCATACAACAAACAAATACACACACACACACACAGCTATTCTGACTGAGGAGTCTCTCGCTCTCTATCTCTCCCTCAGAGCATGACGAGTGCGCCAGCGGCCAAAATTTGTGTGATGAGAACGCCATCTGCACCAACACCATCAGAGGACACCTGTGTACCTGCAAGCCGGGCTACGTGGGCAACGGCACCATCTGCAGAGGTAGGTTCCTGTCCTGGAACGGCCCTCCAGACATACAAACACACGCAGATACAGACCCAAACCTCCCTCCACATCCTTTGATCGTTACTGATCCTCTGCAGCCTAACGTCGTGGTCGGCCTGGTTCACTCCTCCATCACATCACCTAACCAGTCAGATGATGAAATCTGATTCTGGACAGGTTTCAGCTTGCTTTTCCACATATGTGCCTCCTCTCCCTCACTGCTCACCCTGCTCCCGGTTGACCTGTCACCCCACCCAGGCCCCTTGCTCAATTGGCCCTACAGTATCTTACAGATGGAGGAGAGGAGGAGGAGGAGGAGGGCAAAAATGAGCAATGTTTGTTGGGAAGCGTGTGTGGTTGTGTGTTGTAGATACAGCACTAACACTTGAACAATATTGTTCAACATATATATGTTAAAGAAAATGGATTCTCTTTATAAAAGCCTCCATTCAGCCTTAAACATCTTGAAATGGATGCTTAACTCAGCATAGTGCAGCATAGCATACGCACTCATTTGGCAAAGGTTTTTAGACATCTGGGTAACATATCTTCTGTTTAAACAGCATTTCAACAACTTTATTTCAAAGTTCAAACAACAGTTACATGTACCCTGGGAATCTAAAACTTCATTCACTCATCTGTGCTTACAGGGAGCCATAGGTCCAGTTCTATTCAATGTTATTGATATATGTTCTTATAATATGATTTATTTTCCTGATCCTGAACAGTAGTATTTATAAGATAAGACTAGGATAATCCTGTATCCTTTTATTAATCCACAGATGCTAAATGTACAGTGTCACAGCAGCAAGGGGATAGCGCAACAAACATCAGTAAAAATAGCAAGATATAATAAATATATAAGAAAACAGACTTTAAACTGGCGTTATTGTTCAAAGGAAAATTGATGTTGCACAGTTTGGTATACATTTTGCAAAAGTGAAATTGTCATCTTTGGTTCGTGTCATATTGAGTATATACCAACACCAATATCATATTCATTCATTTCCTACCCAATGCTGCACAGTACACACTGACAGCTAGAGCTGGGCGATAAATCACTTTCATTATTTGTTGCCTTTCAGTGGAATTGTGATTATAGTTGTACAAAATTCTGTTGTATTCAAGGTTTTGGTTTTGCATGTTTGAAGGGTTTTGTGTGATCCAAAGTTTACTCTTTATATTTTGTATATTATTCAATCTTGCTTTGTATAGTTTCCCACAGTTGCTGCAGGCAATAGGTGCATAAAGAAACAGTTACAGTATTTGAACGGAGTCCAGTAGTGCCTTTGTAACAGCTGCTGTACCCGGAGCATAATGGCTTACAAGATGCTGTGATTAGAAGTGAATCAAGCTTTGTACAACCCTTACTGGTTTATTTCAAAGTTTCAGCTTTGGCCAAATGTGTCTAAAAACAGGCCTGCCACCATGTAAAGTGAGCTATGAAAAGTTTTGAACACCCTGCTATAACTGTGCAACCCTGATATGTTACTTGGTTTCAGTAGCTTGTCACAGTCAATTAAGATGTCTTGCCAATAAACATTGGCTCTTCTCCAGAACTAGCCATTTTCATTGCCTGGCCAATTCAGAAATGGCATCTTTAATAAACTTCTGTGAGCATATGTTATTGAATAACAGCAGTCAATGCTCTTCATTTTTACAGCAAGAGTGACTTATTGCTGTTTTATTATACCCAAATGATTTCCAATTTATGCGAAGCTACACTGTGTTAAACAACCCCTTTATTGAACTGAATAATAAAAAGGAAAAAAAACAATTTGTTTGTTTACCAGTTACATGAAAAGCACTTTGGAAGTTTGCAGTGACATTTGTTTCTCTATCGTAGTTCTGTGACCCATGTTAGTGTTTAATGCCAGTGAATGTTTGTGGATGGCAGTGTAGCTGTTTACATGCCCTCTGACATTATTAGGTGTGTGTGTGTGTGTGTCTGCATGTACACACGCGACCTTCAATTTTAGATTCTACGTTCATGTGTCCACTCAACCATGTACAGTACTACTCTATATTTAACTGTATATTTACAGTGGAGGCTACTGCAGAGGGGCACACGATGCAGGTTCCAGGCAGGTGAAGCAGGACAGTCAATAGCAGCCCATGTAGGGCCGTTATGGAGTCTGAGGAGACTCATTAGAGTGTTTTGCAGCTTCTGCAAGCCAGAGGAGAGTCACAGGTCCCTGATATACAACAAATATCACTAGGGTCCATCCTCAGAGCTGCAGAAACAAGAGCATCATCTAGGGAGCATTCATTTGGGGAGTATTAACAGAAAAACACACTATGTATTATTCAGTTTTATTTATATAGCGCCATATCATAACAAAGTTATCTCATATAGAGCAGGTCTAGACCGACTCATATTACATTTTCAAAAGTTTGGTCACTAAGTAACCTGGAAGTCTGAGATGCAGTCTCTATATATATAAATGTCACAACAGTCAGAACTAAAGCTTTATACCAAGACTTGAGAGACATAGAAGAAATAATAGCCATGCCCACTTAAAACAGTCATAGTAAAAGTAAAGGCGAGACACAGTGGCATCATGTGGTTTACTTTTCATCAAAAGCCTATTTTTTTCTTTTATTCCCCAAAACCTATACATTAGCATTATAATCCAAACTGCTGTAGAAAGAGGAATTTTGCTTGATGAACAGGACTACAAATCTCACAAAGCAATCAATGCCACAATTCAGGTTTAATGGTACTTTAAACCATCATCATGATACACATACACGTGCAGAGAACAATGCTCAAACACCCACATACAATCACGTTACACTTTGAAATGTATCCTCTGCTTTTAACCCATCCGGCCATCCTTCTTCCGAGGGGAGCTGGAGCAGTGAGAGATGTCAGCCTTCTACGGCGACCAGGGAAAAAGTCCAGTGCACGTCAGGATAGCACAACCGGGGGCAACTGCCCAGGGACACTTCGACATATGGACGGGAGGAGCTGGGGATGATAGTCAGATAACAACAGCTCTAATTCCGGAACCACAGCTACCTGACATATGGCCAGGAGCTGGATTCGAACCTACATCTGTTGAGCTACAGCTTAACCCACCTGTTTAGGTGTGATATGCAGCCCCCCTCATGTCTCTAGTGCTTCATTTGTATAGAAATAGATCCCATGAGCTCGCAAGAAGCCCTTTAATGTAATTTTCATGACTGTGTGCTGTCCAAGAGATGGGAATATTGTTAAGATTAATTGGGCTTTGATTTTCCAAACTACTTAAACATGATATCAGCAAAATATGTTGCATCATGGGATATCAATCACTGTGAAGGAGCCAGCATCACCACGTGAGACCAGCCCTTACAGGCAGAACAACTGTTGTTTTTTGTTTGTCTTCCTTTCATTTCCCAAACCCCGATACGTTCACAACCTTGAAATGCCCTTAAATTCTTATACTTAAAGTGTAAGTTCAAAACCAAAATCTAGTCCACTTAATGCTGGGTTGAGCACCTTTTTGAGAAATTTTGATCATTCATTCATTATCCATACTGCTTATCCCGAAGGGTCGCAGGGGGGGGCTGGAGCCTATCCCAGCTAACATTGGGCGAGAGGCAGGAAACACCTTGGACTGGTCGCCAGTCAATCGCAGGGCAGACAAACAGACATTTAGGGGACACTCACACGAAATTTTGATCATCTTTCGACTTATTTAACAGAGATAAAAAATTAAATCACAGTTCATGTTTGACCCTCTTATGAATCTGCATGTCATCCTTTGATATTGGCCGTGCTAATCTTCTCTGTATCGATTCCAATTTATCACGTGTGTGACCTGCTTGCCATGTTCCACCATGATTTCTCACTCATTAAGTCATGTTCTGTATCTGCACAGCGGCTCATCACCGTGACAACTAATAATGTTGTAATTAGAAGGACAGGAAGGAGGAAAGCATGTCAGTCATACTAATGATTAGCGAAGGAAAGTGTGTCATAATGCAGGTGGTCATCTGTGTGTGTGTGTGTGTGTGTGTGTGTGTGTGTGGGGCATATAATTGAAGAGAGTCAGTGTAAGGGGGACAGAGATAAATGATAAACAAAAGTGAAGGAAGAGAAGTAAAAAGAAGTAGGTGTTTCCAGCTGCACCCACCACCCTCAACCCTCCTGCAACACAGGATGGGCCACATTAACATGGGCGGCAGGTGGGAGGCAGGTCTAGGGAGGGATCAATGCAATTTGCAAAGTGCCTTCCACACAGTTTCTGCCTCTGGATTGTCTCCAGGCTCATGCCACACACACACGCGAACTTGACAGACAATATACAACCCGATCGCAGTTCTACCTCCACATTATTCACTCTGAAAGTCACGGTCAATGTGCAAATGATGGAACAGAGCAGATAGCGAGCCGAATGTCTCAAACAATGTTTAGAATGTGAATTACAGAATATAAATACATGGAAATTGCTAAACGTGGTGGAAAAACTCTTCTGTTCATGCTGGAATATGGAGTACACTAATGGACACCAGAACAAAGTATGTGGGCACCTGGACAGTACACCCATACGTGATTATTGATGGATTAATCTGCTGCTATGACAGCCTCCATTCTTCTGGAAGGTTTTTGGAACCTGGCTGCAAGGATTTGCTCCCATTCAGCCACAAGAGCACTAGTGAGTTGTCACTGATGTTGGATGCAATAAGGTTTGGATGGGGTTGAGATCCGGTCTCTGTGCAGGACAGTCAGGTTCTTCCACACTAAACCTATTTCTTTGTAAAGATCGCTTTGTGCACTCTGGATTGACACCATAGACTCTATATTAAGGTGGAGGAGGTGACAGCTCCCCAAAAGGGAAGCCAAAACATTTTTATTGCCCCCTGGTGGCTGGCTGCTGTATAGGTCATAAGCCTGTGTGTGTGTGTGTGTGTGTGTGTGTGTGTGTGTGTGTGTGTGTGT
>JAVQJF010014287.1:0-54935 GCA_036023855.1 Gadopsis marmoratus | reverse complement strand
GGTCATATCGCTTCGCCGTAAACAGGAAGTAGTTTATTACTCTGCCGTGCATTGTCCGACAGGCACCAAACTTCACCCAGTGATGCACGCCTCAGCCTGAGGTCGACTGCGCACTTGTTGACATCTGCGTTCACAGCGCCACCTAGTGACAGGGAGAGGTATGGGCTCTCAGCGCCCGAAGTCGCAGCGCGCGTGCCCCGACGTGCACGTGCCCCGACGTGCATACACCCCGACGTGCACAGGTCTGCGAGGGCCCGTTCAACGCTGCTTGCAGCTTTAATTACTATTACAATTCCAAACAAAGAAAATAGTAATGCAAAAAAGAACACAACTTCCAACCTTGACTATTTTTAGCTTTTAATAAAAGTCATTTTACTGTGTTTTGTGGCTAGACTTCAAACTTTGAACCACAGCTCAGCATGTTATGCTTAAAAGAGTGATGGTAATTGAAAGCAGTTGGGATGCATGCATAAGCAATCAGAGTTTACTAAAGCACACAGAGCCAGCATTAATGAGACAGGACTATCATTAAACCTCAGCTATTCTTAACCACGGTGCAATCAGTGGCCATTCATTTACTTTGTCCATGCAAAGACTCTTTTTTCAGTCTTTTTTAGACAAACTGCAGGCTTTCCACTCACAGACCTTTTTGTGTTACTGTGCTCAGCCAGAGGAATGTTTTAAGGTATACAGCACAAAAAGCACACACTGAAGTGCTGATTACACCTAAATATGGGTTTCCATAAATAGGGTATCATTACTGAAGGAGAAAAAAGAGGAGCTATTTAGGCTGGTGGTACCCTTCAAGCATCTACAGAAATAGAAAAGGATGGTGTAATGATAGTGACAGCACTAAAATAGCCACACTGATCATCATTAATATTTATATGACATACAGTTTGCTGTGACATAGAGCTGCCATTCTCTAACTTATTGAAAACCACACAAATACTAATTTGTGTTTTCTGCTACCCACTAACACAATGGCAGGAGTCACGCTATTCTCAGGTTGTTACGACAGTTGTTGCCAAAAGGTTTTCCACACAGACACTATTCACAGGGTTAAAGCAAGAAGGTATCACGAAGGTTTGACACATAAATAAAAGTAATACACATTTCCAACTCTGTAACTTGCAAAAAACAGGACACTGCACAGACCAACTGTGAGGTTAGAACCAGATTTTCCCTGTATCTTAATCTAACGCAGGCCACCATAGTGGTAAGCCAGAGAAGTCTGTCTATTTTGAGCACAATACAGCACGATAATGAGGAGCTGCTGAATGACACTGTATCTGTTTCACAATAAAAGCTTTCCAGTAAAGATTATGACTTTTACTGTGAAGAGGGTACAAGCTGTGCTGAGTTACAGTCACCTGGGTAGCTTAGCTTCGCTTAAGGCCAGAAGTTCACATTTGGACAATCTTCTTTGTTTCTCTTTTTCCAGTAGCACAAGCAAACTGCTTAGAAAAAGAGCCAGAGGCACTTATTCCACTTCAGGTAAAGTTCAAACTTCCAGTAGACATAATGAAGCTTACCAACATGTTTTCCTATGCCAGCAACAGCGCATTCAACAAACATTACATAAATAATCGCTGCGTTCCATTTAGGGGTCCCATACCCAGAGGCCTGCTTTGTGTGTGCTGGCTCACTGGCACAGACCTGGACATAATTAATGTTAGATGCACCTGTGCTTAGTTACCAATATTGGAAGTGGAAAGATGTTTAAGTGCTTCCTGAATTAATCAAAGATGATGTTGCTGGCCATTTTTGACTAAAGATTACCTAGTCCTAAACCTAACATTAGTCCTTAACTCCAGTAGAACTGTCATCTGCAATCTGTTAGAAATTAGGGTGCAACCAATTTATGCACAGACGGTTGTGGGTCAAGGGTTTGGAGTTTTTGACAAAGTAGTGTTTCCCACAGGTTGAACTTTGAGCTTGCCTTGTCTTGCTTTGCTTGATAATATGACATTGAGGGCAAAATGATATCAATCAATAATTAGGCATAAAACTGGTTCTTACATGAAGCCAGACATGTAAACAAGAGTGTGTACAGAAGCCTCAGGATGAGACAGCCACCCTTCACACACACAAACACACACACATGCAATGTCACCATATTCAGTCCTTCATGAATACTAATAATTCTACTCATTGTTCTGGTCTCTAAAGGATTATTATGAATGGTGACTGATCTCAGATGAAAAAAAGGTTTTTATTTTTTATTGAGAAATGTTTCTCATTAGATGTTCAAAGCCACCACCCCACCCCCGGGACACACATAATACCCTCTCTCCTGCATAAAGATCACCATTTCCTTTAAAAAGCCATTTGGACGCATGACTAAAGTTCACTCCTGCCCCGACATGGTGATAAATTAAGGAGAAGCTTTGCAATTGTTAGTCTCCCTAAAATGTATTTCTCTTGAGAAAAAACAGAAACTACAGTTTTGAATGAGTTTAACAGAAAACCTATAATATATTATGCACAATGTGTAAAAACATTCTTCAAATGGATTGAACTAAAAGTGAAAAATAATGTTTAATTTTTCAACCATTAATGTGATACTGAACAAAGCCACTAGGGGTCCAGAGGCCACATGCAGGCATCAAGACCGGCAGATGCACACCACTGCTGGAGTAAAGGGCACGTCATCACCAAAAGTAGGGCATTCCTCTTCTGTCTACTTTGTTAACATGCACCTAACCTCCTGTCAACCTCAATTTAAACAGATCACCGCTAAAAATACCACATTTTCCGAGAACAATTGCAAACCCAATGGAAAGACAAAGAGTAACACAGATGTCTCCACCCTTTTCACCTGTTGTAGAACCTGTTGAAACGCAGACCTCCAGGTAAAATAATGTAACATAAAATTTTATATTATATTTTTCTGGCAAAAAAAAGAAAATAAATATAACTATTGGCCTATGAACTAGAGCTACTAATGGTATGTTGCTCATTGTGGACAATCTGGACATAGCAGCCATTGTTGTTTGGTCTGGTACCCTGACCATGAGATTCTAAAAGTTAATGTTATATCACAGAGCACAATTTTTTGCATATGCTCTCGCGTATCAGCCATCATCTTTGAGCTAATGCTGGCCTCCAGTAGGGAGCTAACAAGCTAGAATGATTTCTCAGTGGTCTAATTCTGGAGAAGCCTCAGCCCTCCCTCGAAGGCATGCCTGCCAAAAATGAGAAGATGCAGACAGTAGCTCAAGCCAAATCCCCGCTGTAGGCCAGGCAATTCACAACGCCATGTCAATTGGCAAACATCAGTGAGAGGTGGTGGTGCTGGTGTGAGCTGTCAAGATAGAGAATGAGGTGGAAATTTCCGTGTTATATTCTCACCTCTTCTCCACATTAAAATCACGAGGTTCAGGATTCAGGCTACAAAATCAGCCATCTGGCTGTTAAATGTTGCCACACATTTGCATATAAATGGTGGAACCATCTGACCTAATCTAGAAGGCATTCTCTTCCGTCACCCTCAAGACTACAGAGAAGCCTGCATCGAAATGCAGTATATCCCTCTTCTGCAATGTCCGATTATCTTGGATGGACCAACTCTGGATATAGACCAAGCCTTTCATGCTGTTCCAAAGGCAGTTCCCTTATGTCTTTTAGCAAATGGTTTGGGCTTTGAGCTGTCATCCCCTGTGTATTCCTTCATAAAGAATTATGATCACAAAGTGTACAAGAGCTTGTCAGTCACCTTGTTCTCTGCATTTAATATCTTCTGATGATAATAAATAATTAATAGTAAAGATAAACAGCGAAAGGCTGAACCAAAACTTTCAAATACACATCTTCACTTTCAAAAGGCCCTTCGAAGGCCAAAACGTTGAGTACATTCAGGACACGTGTCCTGAGCTGCTTCATTCCATGTACACATATTTGTAACAAAGATGACAGACGGGTCTATTTAATCTAACAAAACCCAAGTTAATGGCACAGCAGTGATGTCTAAAAGTGGTGACACTCCGTTGACTCTGGCACAAAACACAGTGACCCACAGCAAAAGCACCAACATCCATTTTTCTGTGTTTGTTGTCAGAACAAGTCTCCCATTTATAAGTGCTTGACTTGGCCCTGTCGCCAGGCAACACTATATAGAGAGGCCTTCGAATTAGTCAAGCATGAATGGACTGATGAGCGAGTCCCAAAACAAGGCTTCCCATTTGGTTGTGCATTTTACATGATGGACGAAACAGAGACGAAAACAGGAGAAAGACATAGAGGCACAAATACATCACAGAAGATTATAACACATATACAGGACATACTACACACAGTAATGTACTCAAACACATATATTAAAGATGAGGATTCATTAGAGATAAAGTATTCAGTCTTTTAGATACTGCAGAGTGAAAGATATCATTTTTATGTAAGTATATATATTTTAGTAACATACACACTATTCTACTGTACAGTTACATCGTTGGTCCACATGCAGGACGAACTGTGTGATATTCCTGTAGGACTTTACAGATGACTGCCAGAGTCTGTGTGAGTCCATGGTACGACATATTACCAATCTAAATTAAAACAAAAAAGTGGATCACGGTCACATTTTAAGCCTCTCTCGGCTGTGATCACCAGAGAGCACCATGTTGACTTTCCGAGGATATTCCCATCATGTTTAATAATGTTAATGAACCAGTCCAATACACATTGAGCATATACAAGTTTCTAAATATGGAATTTGTAGCAGACATTTCCATTAATGATGACCTAAACAGTTTTCTTGTTGGCAGGAGTGACAATTCCCGCTGTCATGTGAACGGCGAACAGTGGTTTGGTGAGTTAACAAGACACAAGAGTGGAGGAGAAATGGATGAAGACTGCATGATTTTAATGATAGGACACATGGACGGGGCTGCAAAGCCCTTTGTAACGCAGTCTGTTGATCCTTGAACCTTTGAAAATTGGCCCATTATGACTAGCTTGTAAAGCTGCATGAAGGCTTGAATACCAGAGAACCCTGACTGGCAGCCAGGGGTTAAATGTGTCGTTCAAGACAGTCAGTTTAGCTTTTGGCAACATGAATGCGAGTCTGCATAACGATGAAAGCAATGCCAGCAACATTCTAATGATGGCATCAGTCAGATAAAATGTCTAACGAAAATCGGAGGGTTTAGGTCAACTGACATTCAATTAAATCTTTAAACCTGTCTGAGCTTCTTGGAAAACTATCCGGATAAACAGGCTTTTATATGGAAGAAAAATGAAAGAAGTGAGTGGTGGTGACAATATTACGTCCCGATAACATTCACAACCTATTAAATCAATGCCTTTCTCACGGCAACAAGTAGTTTCTCATTGGGAGATGCTGTGAGTAGGCAGAGCGCAGCCTGTATTGAACAGTGGCTAGAAACCTTTTTTTTCTGCAATTGCCAAAAAATAGCCCACACCATCTCTGTCTAACTGTGTGCTTTAAGAGTATTTGTCTGGCTGGCACACTTGGGGGGTGGATGTCAGACGAGCAGGCCTGTGGGCTACTTATGAAAACATGTTCCAAGCTAATCAGAATTAATGTTAATGAGGAGATGAGGAGAGATTTGTATATTTTCAAATCACTTAGTTAATGAAGAGAAAATGCAACAGGACTTCCAGTTAATGATCATGTTACAGGGTACAGCAGCAACAAAATCTCATAAAAGTATCATTTTACACATGCTGGTTATGAATAATACATTAAATGTATATTGTCCCTCCCTCCACCTGTGACTTCACGTGATTTTACAGATCATTTTAAACTAATGTATAATCGCAATTCTTGGTCAGTAGTTAAATAAATCAGTGTTGAGCCGGAGTCTATTTCTTGGCTCCATGTTTATTCTGTGGCTGCAGCTCAAATCGCTGCTGAACGCCTTTAACGGAACATCCAAAGGAAACGTGGTTCTTTTCGCGTGGGTGGTACTTTCCGCGTTACGACCGTAGGATTACATTGCACGAGGTTATTTAATTCCACGGCTCTATTTTTCTCCTCCTCGCTTTCCTTTCAATCGCATCCTAAAGACGAGCCGTCGTGCGACGTCCACTTCTCCTTCCTTCAAACTACAGCGCATCAGGTGTCTGTCGACTGCTATTCCCCCGATTTAAATACCAACAGAATCGAGTTGAGCTTTGTCGCCTCTAAACCTGGACTCCTGCAGCGTTTCTGGGCTGAGGTTTGGCGCCAGGAGACGAGAATTATATCAGGGGCACATCTTTAAAAGTCAGTTAAAGCTTAAAGTAGTGCCCCCAGACTGCCTTCAAATATTCCTAAATTTGATCAAATGACCTGCGGGTTGTAGTGTGTCTACAGATAATATGCTGATGTGTCAGGACAGATCAGTAAAGAGTAAACTCCACTCTTCAGAGACATGCGGGTGAAAATAGGTTGGCAGGAGCTTCCAGCCGGATTATGAGTGCAGGGAAATTGTCCACTTTAGATGTTAAGTATTTAAACAAGCATCCATTGGCATCTGCGAGCCATCACCAGCGCGCGGTCGACTGCGACTTTGCTTTTCACAAAACGCGCCTAGAAAAGCGAACCGTTGACAAAACAGCCATTTAATACCTTCACGAGGAAGACCCGTCGAGGAAGGCGCCGTTCTTCCTCTCCCTCTGCTCCTCCTCCTCCTCTGGTCCTCCTCCTCTGGTCCTCCCTGTCCGCTCGGTCCGCGGCGTGTTGTCTCGGGCTCGGCGCGCGCTGAGCCTGTGCGGCGGACGGGACCGGCGGCTGCGTAGCACGCGCACCCACTACTATCGCGCGTGGCGCTCCACCTCCCGTCAGGTGCGCGGAGGACTCTGCTGCGCGCGTGTGGTGGCTGAAGGCGCCGGGACTCTGCTGCAGATGTTCGGGCTCAGCAAGCTTGTTCGCTTAACATGCAACTGGATGCACATCTGTATTTCTAAATCAAGATGAAATGAGCTCCAATGGGAGGACACAATATGCCGTGTTAACACTTTTTCGTCTTATTTCCTCAAATTCGTCCCATTTGTTTCTGCCCCTTTGGAGACCCCATTGAGACACAAACTGTGGTTTGCTGTGCCTTCAGAAACTGAAGGGAAAGTCCTGGCAATGAAGAAGAGCCTTCGGCGCAGGATCACTCAGTGGCTTTGGCTCCTTTGCTCTATTGCCCCTCCTCAATAAAATGCACCTGGTGTAACATCTGGTTCATACGTCATGTGGAAACAGATGCGTAAAGTCTCTCACGTGTTTCCACTTGAGGTCAGGAGCCTTCTGTAATTGCAGTAAACAGTGACCGGTCAAATTCAGGACATGGCCTACCACTAAATGTGTGTTAGATGTGATAGCTCCACAATAGCATTCAGGATGGCACTGATTTATTGAGAGTCTGAGTTGCTGTCAGAGTGAATTTCTCTGAACATAGGGACATTCATTCAGCCGTTTGGAGGCATCTGGTGAAACCCATGCATGTGTATGACTAACCATCACATTCTGTTCCCGACTGATCACAGGCAGGAGTGAATGAAGAGGATGCTATCAGCTTGGCTCTGACTTGGCCTTTCACACAACCTCTCACTGACCTCACAGAAAGGCAGTAACGACTGCTCTCGTCCCACTTTGCATCACTTCTCCTCTAAGAATCTTATTTCTCAAACGTTTCATCATCGTTTCAGCATCTCTCTTCTTCTATTTTTTCCTCTGCTTTGACGATCAAACATAAAAGCCAGCAGCAAATCTCAGGCTCCACCTTGGCTGAACACTAACCACAAACATGAACTTTCCTGGCCCCCCTTCACCAGGTACTTGGGAAACACTGAGCCCTTTCTGACCAGAGCAAGGTGATGTGAGAATTCCTTAGAAGTTAAACAGCACAATCCGCCCATGGTAATGGACTATGTACAGAACAAATCGTGCCTTCTGACTTCCTGTCACTGAACTTCAATATGTTCTGAGAGAGAGAGAGAGAGAGGGGGTAAGTCATTTGTAGATTCATCATGCAATTTAATTGTAAAACCCCGTTTTGTAAATCAGGGTCTACAAGAATGTGTGGATATATTTTTTGATTAGATGCAGACTCAGAAAAACAAACATCAATCATTTGTTCTTTTTCTTTGGTTACAGTATGCAAACATAAATCATTCAGTCAGCGTCTGTAATACACCCTGGTTTACTCATTATTCACAAAGATGCTAATGTGTATCAGACTATAACGATAATGCATCTGTTGTACTTAAGGCCAGAATAGCTCTCATACCAAAGCTGTATAGTTCTATATGACTTAACTCTAGCACTTTCATAACAGATGAAGTTATGCTGAAGATGTGTGTGTGTATGTATGTGTTTGTCTGTTTGTGTAACAGAGGGAGAATGAAAGAAATCACTGGACTGAAACACAGGTGTTAAACAAAAGCTGACCCACCAGCTGGTTCCACAGTCAACACACTGCAGGGCTTTCTGTCATCACATGCATTGCCTGAAAACACGGGAAGGAATGAGCACAGGTTCAATCATTCTGTACATTATGCATCTGCATTACAACAATATTACAGCCCAGGAGAACAGAAATACTGTTATTTTTTTTATCTAATTAACAAATTAAGTCGCATTAAATAAATACAAGTGAAATGATTTTCTCAAGCATAATGTCTGTCAAGTACCCGTGACAAGCTCATTTGACATTCAAGAACAGTAGAGCAGGGACTGAAAACTAAAATAATCTAGACCACAATGTGTTGTAAAACCTCACAAACCTCTTGCCATCACTCTCAGCCACCATTTAGGACATTGGCTGCCTGCCAGCAAGGAGGAATAGTAATTATGGGCCCTCATTCCAGAAAACATCACTAAGATAAATGAAAGCTATCAAGTGCCTTGTGAAGAGCCTGAGGATATGTATAGTGGCTGCAGTTTTGTGACTATCGAGATAGAGAGAGAACGTCTAAAAAAGAGAGGAGAGGTCAAGGTTGGAGAAAATTAGTGGACCAGCGGTAAGAACTGCAAACTGTTTTTACCCGTCTTTGTCTTTTCTCTTTTTCTTTGAGCATTAGAATTCATGTCTTCCTAAAATTAGCATATAGTACCCGTCAATATTCTGTCTTCTGGACAGTAGAAAGCAAATGCAATGTTTTATCCCTGTTATATACATCTTATCTTATACATTGGAAAACAACAGGATGCTACTGTGTGAGAAAAAATAACAGCCGTCATCATTGTGGTCCATTGCTGTAGGGAAGCACTGCAATCGTCTTGGCTGCAGCTTGTGTTCCACGAAATAAAAATCAATTTGCTTGAGTTGAAACACTTTTTCACTTGTATGTTGTGACAGGTTTTTAGTAAGGTGAGAATTGGGCTCATCTCCCAATAACTCAGTATGACCCTTAAATGGGCTCCACATAAATCCTCTTCTTGCTTGAAAGGAAAGCCCCAGGTGTGCTCACAGCTTCATCTAGGTGAAATCTAATAGAAATCTTACAGTAAGCTCGGGTCAGGTGTACCCTGATTACATCTGACAGCAGTGAGTGCTACACTATTGTCCTCTATGTACTAACACCCCTCTGCCTTCTCAAGGACTCAAGCTCAGCCATCCAACTAATGAAGAAGCCTGTAAAATGCAAAGGTTGATATACTGTGCAAGATCTAAATAAAACTCCATCCAGTGTCTCCACCAAGAAATATTTTAAGTTTGTGTTATTTAAATTTCTTCAGCAACCTTTTTGTGCTAACATTTGAATGAATAAATCTGACAATGACGTGTCACTGTAACGCCAGGTGATGCCACGGATACATTTCTCAAGACAGATCAACATGCACCAACTGTAGCATAGGAAAGTCACATTATATGTTTTGAATACAAACAAAACACTCACTTGCCTCATTTTCATTTTCTTTCTTTTATTTGCATTATCATACATTAGGTACAAATGGCACAATCAGTTACAAGGTAAGTAGCTCAGACTCATTTTAAAAGGTTTCAGGTGGACACGGGAAGAAAAACAAACACCATTTGCAAAATACAATATACTCTTTGTTTTACAGTCTATGTAGATATCTACTGTAAGTCATTGATGTACAAGGACAGATGTGCTTAGATTATAAATGAACAAAGAGGAGAGTTAGAGGCCAGGTTACTGTATGGGTTAAGGAATAAGGCATTCCTGCAAATCATTGATCCTGTGCTCTGTACGACCAAAAAGCTGGCAACTCACTTCAACGTTCTCATTTCACAGCGAACAGGATACAGCAGAGTGTAATGTGACTAACTGCAAAGACGTTAAACAACATTAATCTAAAAGCAAACATGAAAAGGTACATGAAAAGGAGTATTGTAAGAAATGCCAATTGAAAAAATAACAGAGTAACAGAGTTGTCTCTCAAAACCGTACATTCAAGATAAAATCTTTACATCAGAAAGTTACTTGATTATTTTCTGGCCTTCCCAATCAATTAAATGAAAAACAAAAAAGGTGAGGACATCAAATAGAATGTAAACAAGTAAAACACCAAAAACACATTTGGCCAAACTCCTGTCCCATGGTGCATTTGGGGTGACAAGTAGGGAGGAGGAAAGGGTGGAATTGATGCCAACAGTGTTGAGTGAATTGCACAAGAAAAAACAACTGCTTTCCTGATCTGATGGGATTTAAAGGGTGAAAGGAGGCGGACACTGTCGATAAGATGATGGATTGACTCGGTCCAGGCACTGAGGAAGGAGGAACAGGTAGCGTGAAAGAGGGAGTACAATAGACGATGAGGGAGGGATGGCTCAATGTGACGAGGCACAGGGGTTGTCCTTCAAACAAGGCTTCATCTATCCTTTCAGTTATTTAACTTAACCCCATCAATCACCTGTTCATTGTTCCTTCACTCCCCGAATATCATCCTCTGATATTGTCAGTACATATATTAATTAACTCACTAACACCATTCAGTCATTAATAGGCACAGGGAGGTAAAAGGTAAAGCAAGCAGACACAGGAGGATGAGTCAATTTGAAGCTTTATGGCTGTAAAGGTTACAGGCGTCAGTTAACAAAATGCACCTAAACGTTTGATTTAGAGACGAGTAATGAACCATTTATGTTAAAGCGTGCAGTTTTTTTTCCTTTTGACTTTTATTCACATTCATTCATTTGTGAAATGTGCTGAACCACTAACATGGGATAAAACAAAGTGAACTTGGAGTAAATTAACTTAACCTACTTTGACACTGGATTAAAAATACAGTAAGTGGAGTAAACATGTGGAGTAAAAATGCGGTAGAGAGTTTAGATCAGAGCAATGACAATGACAATTAAGAAGATTTACTGTTCAAGTTGGGAAAGGCACACAAGGGGAGAGTAAGTACTCTTTCTTATTCTCATGCCCACACTAACTGACTTGACATTTTGAAAATATTTCAAAAAGTCAGGTTCTATTAAAAAAGGGATGAATCTAGACTATAGAGTCAGCACATACAGAGGTGCAGGTTAGGCTCAGACAACGGCAAGGCTGTTGCTGAGTAAACTGAGTATGTACAAGAAATATTTTCTCTCACGTCTGTGAAATCCACCAACGTTAAATCAAAAGCTCCGCAAGTTGAAATGTCTTTCCAGACACAATTCTGCAGAAGGCCAGACAGGCTGGAGAATCTGGTACTGAGTATGGTGAATCATCTGTCAAACTGACTGGCATTGCAAAGTGCACTGACACAATGTGCACGGGTAAACTCACAGCAGCATGCTACGGTATATGTGGCCAACAGAGTGCAACACTGCCATTGTGGGGTTCTGGCATTTTCAAAGTTTGGCTCATTTCATCATTTGTTTGACCAATTCAATCTGTGTTGCTGCAGAGAACAAAGAGTGCACATGCAAAAGGAAACACGGTAGGAGAGCACAACTCTTATAAAAACATGGAGGAAATATTCCAAACGTCTCAATAGTTCCCATCTATATCATTCAGATACGGTTTTGCTAATGCGATATATCTCTTGAAACATTCCTGAATTTCTTGAGCATGAGCTAGAGAAATAAACCTGACAACACTGACAGCAACTGACAACAGCAAATGCGGAAAAAGACAAAGTAAACAGAAAATAATCTTACAATGTTATAACAACACAACATTCTAACATAATCCCCATTCATGAGACACTAGAGAGCGAGCGACCCTGCTGGTCTAGCAACGAGCAGTGCTTCAGAGTCACAACTCACCACACATCTGGATTCAGTGTTTCACGTTGCCCTAAATAAGTAAAGGCAAAAGGAACCAAGGGCCATAATGTATACACACTGTATCTATCAGTATCTAGCTTTTACTTAAATGAGTACTGAACTAGAACCAGGGACTAAGTCTCAGTAAAGTCTTTTAAAAATAGTTTGAGTATCTATTTAATTGATAAACTGTATAATTGTAATTGTATAACTGTCTATTCTACGTTCTTGGGTCCCAGGGATCTGCTGTGTTTTGGCAAAAATCGCCGTTGTTCCTGATGCTAGTTTTCACACAGTTGACAAATCCACCTGAGCATTAGGACTTTGGTGTTTCGTTACTGTTGCAAGACTGTGTGAGTGAAACTTGACTTTGTGTGCAGCAGAGTGCCCTGCAATCATCTCTCAAAGAGTCTAGCTGGTCTAAGATGAGAACTCTGGCGTTACCTGACTGTGGTGCGTAATGGCTATCTTAAAGTGGACCAACCTAGATCCACACTTGCAGCAACAGTCCACACTAAGTTTATCTTTTCAGTATCAAACATTCACCGCCCATAGGCCTGACCAGACCTACAAACAAGCTGATGGTGGGTTCGTAAGGAGCTGTGTGTGAGGTTTGAGAGGGAAAGATTAATTTAGGTAGAGGTACAAACTTTATATGACCACTACCAAGTTAGATTTTGAGTGGGGTTTCACTTTGAGGTTGTAACTCTTAGGGGGTTTTATACTCAGTAGCATGCAGCATTTAGCAGATCACGTGCATGAATGATGCCTACCAAAAGCATGCAGATACAATAGGACAGTCAACAGCCAGACACACATCCAATCAACACAACATTTGCTGTCAGAATCATTGAATATGAATAAATAAAAAAAAAAATGGATTTGATAAATCTGAAAAAAAACAAAAAACAAGTGGAACAGATATATTTCACAACTTGCTAAATCTGGAATCTATTAAAGTCTGTTACAGAGCTGATCTGTACTGGATATTCATTTCTACAATTAATGTAATAAAAGCACATTCAGGTGTTGGTATAAAAACTGTAACTTGCTATACTCTTTTTAAATAACCCATGATTATTTACAAAAGGAGTTATGCACTGATATTACATACATTAAAATATTAATCTGATCTAATGGTAAAATGTGTATGAGACCACAAAAGCAGAGGAGCATAAACAAAAAAAGGGATGCCATGACGTGATTCAACTAATAATGATCGTGTTGACATGCTCCTAATGAAAAACTAATTTGTTCTCAGGACAACAAAACATTGTCAGAAGAAACGCTCCTTTTGATTTGCAACTTCTGTATCCAAGAAACAAATGTGTTTTATCTACGGCCTGAGGGCATGATAGTGTATGCAATACTGTGTAACATTGCATGGTTAATACACAATGACAATGGTATATTCTAAAAACAGTTTATCAAAATGTCTTCATGGTTTCTGTTAAAGCATTTATGACCAATGGGAGGCTCTGTAGTTATGGGCATAGCATGGAACAGAGACAGTGGTTAACACTCACTAGTATTAAAACACGACAAACTGTAAACGTTTTAGGTGTAATTCTTTTCGCAATAATGTTCTGCCACTGCCCGCGTACTAAACTGATGTGTACTGTGTGTCCACATAGTGTCCACAAAATGATTAACAAGGGAAGTACACAATCTGCAGCTCAGGTAAGGGCTAGAAAATAGGTGAGTGAACGAAACAATAATGTTATCTTTGGGCAAATTGGAACTAAGCCTGATGCACTTGTATACCTATGTGCCTCACATGTGCATTTTTTACAGGCTGCATATTATTTAATGAGATAACAGGATCACAAGGTGTTGTTTCAACTCCTGCACCACCTGTCCTTCATATTTGGCTATTATAGCATCCACGTTGCTATAAATGAGTGTTTTTCATCATCGCAATCATTATCCATATGAAAACAAATTTTGACCCTAGTTCTGCAGATCACAATGTTTATCCAGTGAGATTGGAAAGCACAGGCATCTTTTCCAGAATCAGTTCATCCATGCCTTAAAATACTCCTTTAATATTCTCTTGCTTATATCATATACAGGCATATATTCATTTATTTTCTTAATTTCATCATATACTGGCATACTGTGGATAAATAAAGCCTGGCACCGTTCTGTCTCAGTACCTCCAGTTATGTAAACCCTCAATACAAATTGCAGCTATAATGAAGAGCATCCTTGTCTACAGTACATGCTCATCATTAAATTAAAAAAAGGAAATAATTTCTTGTGATGGCCAAGAACCAATCGAATCTATATAATCTATACTAGCTCATATATTTTACATAACAAAATATGCATGCCCCAGAATTCTGCTTATGAATAAAATCAATACATAAAGGGTTATAGTGGGCCTTGATCAAGTTGTGGTCTGATGATAGGTTGGCGGATGGATTAAGTGGGTGGCAGTGAGCAGGGAGATTTCCCCATCCTTCTCATAGGCTGTTACTGAGTGACGGGTGTACAAACTGTGGGTTGATGAAAGAGAACCCTGCAAACTCAGCCTGGTCGATGTTGGCAATAACCAGCTCATCTGGTGGGGTGAGCTGGGGCTGGGTGCGTGTGAAGAACTTGTCAAAGTTCTCTGCTGCTTTGCCACACTGCAGAAAAGAGAGAGAGAGAAGAGGGAGGTGTTAAGACACAAAAGGGTATGTGAAATCATATGAAGACCTCAAGCAGACCAAAGAGACAGAACAGACATGAACGATCTGGAGCACTGGCAGGAGTGTGCGCATGGCTACTCTGAGAAAGCAAGAAACATTCAGGAGATTTTGTTTTTCGTTTCTTGGAAGATTTCATAAATTAACCAAAAGCAGAGGACGTGCATCATCAAACATCATTGATCGCTACGATTCATATTACTAAATGAAATCACACTGGGCTGTGCAACTAGCAACATGTGTGAGTTCTCCCACATAACCTGTCGACTAATTCAAATGCATCTCATCCTGCTCCCTGGCCTACATAAAAATGGAGCCACCTGATCCCCCACTTTTCCCACTGCTACTATATGCAGGAGGACGTTAAGAACCGATTACATGCTCTACATCTCATACACCTGAATCACAATGCACCCTTCTGAACACCAACGCAACACTGACACAGCTGACGAACAGCGACGCAGTTTCCAGTAAACAAGGCTGAAATATGCGATATGTACGAACGTTTTTGCATTTGACCCTCAGCTATCAACTATCTGACAGAAGAATGAAATTATTAATTGAACAAAAAAGTAGCGACAGCATCAAGGTGCCAACAAGGTCACAAAAGGTTTAATTAGTGTGTTCAGAGGGAGGGAAGCCGTCCGTATTTAACAGGAGACATCAAAAAGTGTTTTCATGTCTGTGTGAAATTAAATTAAAGACATGGAAACAGATCACGTCACATGGCGGATGTGTCAGCACTTCAGAGAATTTCTCAGCAACGGGAGATCATGTGCATGTTCGGAGATGTGAGGGTGTATCTCATTGCATTGTAGTGGCTGTAGTGATATTCTCCCTAACTGAAAATAAACAAATCCTACTTGACATGTATGAACACAGTAGACAAATGTTTTAAAGCATAATTTAAAAAGTGATATAGCAGGTGACACTTATATTGAGTATTAAGGTTATTGTTAGAGAAGCAGTCGTGTTTCATACAACGCACACAGGTTTTTCTCATTGGTGTGGTACATGCTGTTTCTGTGACAATCCAGTAATACGGCATGATTTTGGGGTTATGTGAGATTACTGAGATGTGCATTTGTGTCTCATACTTGCTCAGACCAGAGCAAAAGAACATTTTGCAAGGCTCAGTCATCTTACATGCTATTTTAGTTGCTTTACCAAGCGATGCACTTACACCCTGATCCTGTTGAAAAACTACACCAATGTCTGTAATGTAGGCTTTTTGTCCAATAACCATTTCAAACATGGTAATGGCTATGAGACCAGAGAACATGGAAACCAGCTGTTTCATCTCCTTCCAAGCTAATCTAATTTACGATGCTGTATATTTGCTTGGACTCAAGGATCTCAGTATCCTTTTAGGATGAGCTTTGTGGAGGATCTGCTCAGGTGAGCACCCTCTAAAACAAAATTGCCAGCGTGCCTTGGTATTCCTACCATTCTTTTCGTTTCAAATTGAGCATACCATATTTACCAAACGTTTGTCAATTTGGCCATTGAACTCTTTCTTGTACATAGAAATCTAGTATCAATACTTAATGTTTCCAGTTAACATTCTTTAGAGTCTGCAACGCAATGGCATCAGCATGAAAAGGCTTCAGTTTGTCATCCAGATGTCTTGTATTAAAAATCAGTGACTCTCCAACGAAGAGACGTGTCCTTCCTGTGGAGAATATTTATAGTTTGTGTCTTTGTTTGAGGTTTCTCTGTTGTTGGTTGCAGTGTTTCTTTTTTTTTTTAAACAAATCATATTGGAAAATTGTTATTATGGAACAGCAGAGAAAAATAGATTTCTTGGTCCATGAAGAGGACTTCGGACTTATTCTTCTGTCTTTACTGGAGAAAAAAACAAGAGCAAATGAGGTTAGAGGGCGTACAAGAGAAAGAGTGAGTAAGAGAGAGAGAGGGCTGTACATAACATCCTTCTCCATCCTTATGTGCGATTGGGAGCTACTGTTGTGCAGCTGGCTGTGAGTATAACTGACTGTGAATCCAAATGCCATGGGGCCCGAACACAGGAATTGAAAGAAAGAAAAGAGGATGGCAACCATAGCACGTTTGGCACCGTTGTCATAGAAATAAACACTGGTGCATTTAACTCAAAGGGGTTGTTGTGACTGCAAATGCAATATCTCACCAAACATTACATCAGAGTTTCAGGTACTATCTACATACAGCATGAACAGCAGATTATAATGTTACTCAATGATTCCATGATTGTAGTCGGTTACCCAACTCTACAAACATAAACAAGACTGGAAGGTTAATTCAGTTTTGACAGTGATAGATTTGGTGAATCTCGAAACCCTTTATTACTGCAATTCTTTTTTAAACTCTCACCAAAATGAGTTAGGTTATCACATAGGTGTCTTGCTGAGCTGATATGTCTGTCATTTTCAGATAGGACTGACAGAATATTAAAGCCTGTTACAAACCTTTTCAGGACAACACAGGTTGATCATCATCTATTTAGTAGAGGCATTTCTAATCTACCGACCCTACCGACCACCCGTTGTTTTTACCCCTTCAAAACAACAGAAATCTCTCTTAGAGTATACTCTAACTTAATGACTGGCACAAGTTTTGATCATGTTTGGACCTGTATCCCCCAGTGGGATTTACTAGAGTTCCACGCTGCTCTTACACCAAGAACAACCACTGCCATGATCCACAACTTTCAAAATACCACACCTACAACCAATTGATCGAACACAGCTGTCAGGTGTACAGACACTTACAGCAGGGGCATAATTGAAAATTCACAATCAGGAGTAAGCGTTATAAAGAGATTACATGTGTGTGTGTGCCTGTCTTCAACAAAAGTGGAAGGCAACATTGCAGTGAGAGGAAGAGGAAGACATTGTTATCTGTGACAATGTATCTTTCCACTGAGCTGTTTTGAACATGGTGGTGTAAAGTCATGTCCCTCATTCAAGCCATGGAGGAGGCCTGACACCAAGTTGATGCAGGGTCTGTGCATGGATGGTGTCGCCCTTCAAGAAGATTCTTCCCTCGCTGTTTTGCATTAGAGGACACAGCCTGTGATGTGGACAAAGTGCTAAGGCCAGATCCAGCTAGGCGAAGAGATAATGCTTACGTTGTTACGTTTTTTTACGCAATTCATGCTTTCTTTTTTGTCTCCAAAAATGGTTTTGCTATATTCATGTACTATATTCCATTTAGAATACGTTCTGTTGTGATTTTCAGTGTTTAAAAATGAAACCTTTGGAAATGCATGTACTCTAACAATACCTCTGGAAAAATGGAACCCAGACTATATCATTAGAAAATCAGAATTGTTAAGTGTTTTAGATTAAGCACAGCAGCCTGTAACTGAATCAGATTGTATGAACCATGTGTGCTATAAGGCAACAAAATCACGTTTTTATAAATGATTGTTTAGTTTTGAATGAAGTGTTTAATTTTACCAAACATCTGAGGTGTTCTGCTGCTTGTCTGTGTGGGTGTGTGAAATGTGTGTGGTGTGTTGACAAAATGAGCTCCGTTTTCAAAATCGTGAAGTGTAAAAAACTGTGTGATGATTTGTTTTGGAAGGAAGTGTGAATAAAACCCAACAACATTTCTTTATATTTTTAATCAGTTTTAATTTTTGACATAACTGTGACCTGGCTTTGAAACACTTGCCTAACTTGTGACTAATTGGCCCTATCCACTGTCCTACATTCCCAGACAAGACATCATATGTAAGTGTGTGTGTGTGTGTGTGTGTTTGTTTGTGTTTTACATGAGCGTCTGTGTGTGTACCAGCAACTGCTTGTGTGTCAGTCTTTGTGTGTTTAGGGATGTCTGTCTGGGTTTGTCAAGCAACGCACTCTGGCATAAAAAGGTACGGACATTTCTATTTTTATTTTCTTGACGACACGTCGGGTGATATAACAGAAGTGAACGCAACAGAACATAAAACAGAAAGAAAATTTCCTCCCATGACTATTGTCACTGACAGGTGATGTTCGCTCCAAGCCAGTACCACCCTGTCAAAGTGGATTGAAGGCAGGACACACAGAAGGGGAGCAAATGTGACTCTTGTGTGAGTGCTGTCTCTGAATGTACTCCCTCTTTCCCACACAGCAGACACCTGATGGGTTATTGCCAGCATCCCTCAACTGCTGTGTCTCTCTGTGTACTTGTCTTCTCCTATCAATCACTGACCAGCCGTCGCTCAAGTGAAGCAACACATTTCTCACTCTGATCTCCAATAATCATAGTCAGCACCAACACGTCCCTCTCTGGATCACAAAACGGTCACTCGTTATGACACAGGGGCTCTGCTCTCAAGCGATATTCCTACCAGTGCCTACGCAAAGCATATGCGGGATGAAGATTCAGCTGCCAAAGTGGATATATTTAACAAACTCGATGCATTTATCCTGGTCCATGTCTTCTTTTATCACAAGAAGGTTGGTCTTGCATCTCATCCATTTCTCATTGTGTGATTCAGCCAAACCCTTATGGGGTGAGACCGAAGCCATCATGCTGTTGATACATCCTCCCAAACATGGTGACATTGTGTCCTACGTGGGTTTTGACTTACTTTCTCTCATCTTTTCATCTCCCTGCACACATACAGATAGATGTGCATGCCTCTGCACTCAAGCACATTAAAAGAACACTCAGCTACTTAGGATGGTAAATGAGTGCCTGCCTGAATTAAGAGTTGTGCCATGACTCTCTTCTTCTTTTACCTCCCTCTCCCTGAAGCCTGTTCTTGTCATAATCTCCTGAACATTTTTGTTTTGTTTTGATTGACTGTTCAATGCTAATGACTGCGCAAGTTTGTCATTAGCATTGAACTTAGTTCTTAAAAGTGCAGCGTGGGGAAGCCACTAAACTCTAATGTAGTAGTACAGAATGTCAGTTTATGCCACATAGATAGAAATGTATTATTTGTCTCTGAAATGCTTCCCTATATGGGATTTATCTACTGTTTAATTTTCACATGAATGTGCCTTATTTCATGAGTGTGTAATGTGACTAAATCACAATGCACAGTTGAAAATGGGTTATTCATCACCACGTGCTTTGGCTATACACATGCCCCAAAGAAGTAGACTTATAAGTCATAAATAAGTTGTTCAGAACATCCCTGGTCTTGTTTTAGCCCACTTTTACAATTGGAAACCAACAGCATATACACAGATGTATATGTTCTGAACAACTTATTTATGGCTTATAAGTCTAATTCTTTGGGGTTCATACTGGAAGTTCATAAGTTCATACTGGAAAATATTTATATTTATATTTAAATATTTTCAATACAGAAAATTCATATTAAATTTGACTTTGTTAACAAACCTCAAAGCAATTTCAAATTGGGCATTTAATACATAAACAGAAATGTATTCGACGCTGCATCTGTTGAGAGATTAACTACAGATTTTCTGGAAAATGTGATAGGAAATACAAATTCTCTTGACCACAAATTAGTAAATAAATAAATACATTTAACAAATAGAGAAAATATATACATTAACAAACAGAAAATGCTCCCTCTTATGTCCTCTAAGCGAAAAGAGGAGATGCAGACATGCTCAGTCAAGTTGCAACAGTCTGTGATTCTCATTTTCTTACAGCTACAGTGAGTCACAACTCATCCATATTGGCATAATTTTCTGAGTGCGTGTGCATGTGTGTGAGTGTCCATGTGTCAGGCATGCACATCCCTTCCTTGGACACTGTTCCAAGACTTCTGTGCAGTGACTAAGTCCTCCCACTCTTTCTTGGCCTGCCTCCCTCCCATCGCTATCAATCAGCAACTTCCTATTTGACCTACTTTATCCATCCTTCTCTGTTCCGGCCATCCACAAGTGGCATAAAACGTGTGGGCATCAAGTGTATTGTACTCTCAATAAATTAGCCTGATTTCATACCTCCCTGGATGTGGCTGGCATTTAATTACATGCTTGTTTTGTTACCTGCAGTAGACGGCGGCGCAGTGACCGCAAAAGGACTAAAAATATGAATCAACACTAATTGAGCCTGCCCTGACACTCACTCTACCACACAGACTGTGTCCTCCGTGCTGTCTGAAGCGCCGGTCCTATAGATACAGATGGTTAGACTCTCCGCTGGGTGCAGCTGGTGTATTGATTGCAATTCCACAGTTGTCACAGGCGGATGAAGTGAGATTGAGCGGGAATAGATGCGCAAGGAAAGAGGAAGAGGAGTGGATTAGAGAGGCAAGTTTAGACCTGGTGAGAAGGAGGTGTGTACAATGATGGTCTCAGAAACAGCACTGTATTACATGGCATAGTAAAATGGGCATGATGGATCGTTATAGAGCAGATTATGGTGGTTACCGGGAGCATAAACAATGTTTTCTTACTCTCTTTCCACCGCTCTCATCTTTCTCCCTTATCTGCATCTAGAACCAGACCCATGCAAGCATGCACTGTGCAAAGGACATGCACGTTTGCATGCATCCACCTCCCTGCAAATTTCAGCACGGACAAATAAAGCACAGAAGCTTTCCTCTCTCCAATAGTGATTACCCCACCCCCCCCAGACACACACACACACACACACACACACACACACACACACATATGCAGCAAATAGACAGAGCCGAGGCTGACATGCAAGGAAATATTCCTCCCCTGCTTTTCTCAATCTCCGTTTACCCTCACTTTCTTTGACCTTCCCACACACATACATTTACTCACACACAAACACACAAAGCAGACACAGCATTTCCAGGACACCCAGTGCATCCACTCAGCGGGAGACTACATGGACAAGGAGGTCAGGATTCACCTTATTAGAGGAACTGGAGCCCTTGAGGGTTGAAACAGAAGAGAACTACAATTTTTAAACTGAATATGAGACACACACGAGAAACTGAGCGACCTACTTCATCTCTGTTTTTTTTTAAACCAAGAAACAGTTTATATGGACTCTGTATGAGTCAGTATGTGTGTGTATGTATGTGTGTATGTCTGTGTGAGTGAGTGTATGTATGAAGGAGAATGATAGAAAGACACAGGGAGAAAGTGTATGCGTCACATGATTAGGTGAAATCTCAAAGGATTTCAAAACTATTCCTTACTATGCAGCAAAATGTGAGCTATACATGAGATATGCATTCATAATAAATGGATGTTACATTAATTATATAACAGATGAAAGGCTTTGGAATTACTTATGGCCCATATACTGTAACACATACATGCCAACGAGTATCATGTCAAGGCCATAAATGGACTACATCAATGTAACATCCTCTTTGTGTGTTACATTCTTAACATACATTTCTGGCACTGTGAGTCACTCTTAATGGGAGTGTTATAAGGGACTGCAGTTATTATTATGATTACTACTCAGCTATCCTGACACACATTAATATATCCTGTAAAATACAGTCATCTTCCTACAATGAGACCTACTGTAATAGGTCTCATTTGTAGTAAATGAGAAAGTCATATCCTATAAATCTCAAACACATTGGAGTGCCATCAACATGATTATTGCATCTGTGCTGGCGTGTGTACAGTATATATGATGCAGCTAGGGAATTACAGAATACAACCGTGCGACAGACCCTCTTTGCTCTTCTGTTTTCTTTTTCATAGTTTTATTCAATCTTCAGACACATTTCTGGAAAAGCCTTGGGGTATTTTGTTGTAGTTCAGTGGATTTAAAAAGGTGCATGCCAAGTACTTACAACATTATGATCTGAAATATGCTCTCTTAACATTGTTGCATGTTCCTGAATTTAACTACCCACTATGTCCACTGTCAACTCCAACTGGACACTAAAACTGCACAGTTCATGTGGAGTCAACATCAAGGATGATGACGTGTGTGCCAAATGAAACATTTTTTTATTCTCCAACAAATATCACTTTATAAATTTGAAATCCAGTTTTCAAAACCTGATTCTTTTTTACCAGGTATACGTTTGCTGCAGTCTGACAGAAAGTTTTAGGTAGGTGGTTCCTCAAGAAGAGATTTCAAAACATGCTTGGTTTGAAGTGTTGTAGCAACAAAATACTTGAGCATGAGAACAACGTGTGTGTGTGTGTGTGTGTGTGTGTGTCAGAGGAAAATATCACAGGTCAAGAGGGAGAAAGAGAGAGAAGGAGGGGATGGCTTGCAACTCATTTGCTTTCACCACAATAAACTGTGTAAATTAAAACTTTAAATGTCATAAGATTCCATGGTTTGCAATGTTCTGGGCACATTGTCATCGCCATTGTTATGGCATGTTTTAGAATATTAACTAAGAATTCCTGGGGTGACAAATTTAATTTTAAGTACACTATATGAGACTGGATGAAATGGTAATGAAAACCTTGAGGGGAGTGACCCCACCTGAAAATATGGCATGCATAGATAAGGATTGTCTGTGATCTGTGTGTGTGTGCGCGTGTGTGTGTGTGTGCGCGTGTGTGTTTGTGTTGTTTAGGGGTCCTTGCTTAAAATTAGATTTACATAAAAAAAACTCGTCATCCACAAATTGAACTGCTCATATGATTTCTATTTTGTTGATATTCCAAACGTTGGTGTTGAACATATTATATAAATTGCATCTAACTTTGTCTGGATTGCTAAATTATGCACCACCTGTTTACTTGACACATTGCACACCGAATACATAATATTGTACTGTATGTGCAATCTGCAAATTTAAATTCATCAAGGGGTCAATACTTAGGTGTCTTAAAAGTTAAATCAAGCAAAATACTTTCAATCACTTAAGGAAAAAACAGAGAGTTTCCGTACTTGAGAACAGTACCTAGAGAAGTTTTGACTGGTAACCTTCCCTGACAAATCTGACTGAAGTTGGTAAACAACACATACTCCCCAATGAGAATAGAGGGGTAAAAAATGTCTTGCCACTACAGATTTTTCTTGTAGTGATGAGCACATCTGTTCTTGTTTGTTTGGATGCATGTAACTCAGAAAGTTGTATTTGTTTACTTGTCTTGCTTATCTGTATTGTGTTGCATCTGAGAGGTGGTAATAAATCAGTTAGTCATTTCCACATTAATATGATGTTAGAAGGAGAATTTCTTTAGACACACAAGAGCGCTGTTAAGAAGTCATTGTGTTGAATTTGAGGGAAGATTGTTGATTGCTTTATGGCACAAAGTGAAGATGTTGGATGGCACAACACAAGATGGTGATGTGCTTTCAGAGTGTCTAAAAATGTCAGATCATGAGCTGACTGAAAAGCCCAAAGGAAACACAATATACGAAAAGCCATAGAGTGAACAAACCCGGACCAACCGATGAGGTAAAGGAAGGACAGAGTGTGCTGATTCTGTGCTTCAAGATGCATGGTGCAAAGTGCAGTCAAGTGGTATTTTTGTGCCTAATCCTCCAGTCCAGTTCCATTAAACCATCGGAGAAGAAGAGGGCGGAACGAGATGACGGAATTAAAAGAACGCCAGTCAAAAAAGTTAAAACGATGGAAAGCAATGTAGCAAATGTGATGGAAATGTGACATTTGTGTTTGTTTCATGTATTAATCTCAACAGTCTGAACAGCGGTCCACAAAGACTATTTATCATCCACCATGCACCCATATCAAAATAGAGCCCTAAATAGAAACATTTCCTTCATTCCAAATCGAATGTGAGAGAGGCTACCAATCATTTTGACCTTGGTTACAGTAATTATACCAAGCAGTATCACACTTAATTAGACTATGGAGTATAAATTAAATCCTAAGCAAGTTAATTGCCTACTGTAAAAGTGTATGTTCACAGTACTTACCACTTTGGGTTTGAAGGGCGGCTGTATCTCCCTGTTCTGGAGGCGTTCCCAGTCAATGCGTCTGAAGAAGGCGTGTTCCCTGATGTCCCTCTCTCCCTCAGAGCCACAGCCCAGACGCTTGGACGGGTGCTTGGTCATCAGCTGCTCATAGTAAAAAACATAAAGGGAGGTCATGGGAATTAGAACAAAGAGACTACAAATTGTACAGTCATGCAGAATCACAGTAGAGATTCCTGTTATACCCTGATTGTATAGGATTTGCTGTTCTAACAATGGTGTAGGTTTTAGGAGAACTTCAAATAAAAATGTAAGAGAAACATGTGTAAAATGCATGATTCACATGTTTTTCACTGGTTTCCGCAACTTAAAAAGAAAAGGTTTTTCTAAAGTAAACGGGAAACAGTACAGAATAACAAACAGTATGTAGATTTAAATTTTGCACATCACAGAAAAACAATGAATTTCAGCATTTGGCTGTATCCGTCTCAGAAGTGGTCAGTGTTGGCGCATCAGGAAAACTCTCACTTTGTTTTCACCTGCTCCTGTGCTTTTCCACTGATGTGTTTTGTAATGATTCCACCTCGTTTCTAGGTCAGTAAATGACAGCTAAACAGATGGGTCTGAAAAGAGTGATATAATTGTATTTTTCCCCCCGTCCTTCTGCTTGTTCTGCCTTTAGAGAACTGCTGCCCCTTGCAATCACACTGCAGACAACAGAAGGACACAGTGTACACTTTGTTAAAAAGAAAACCAAGATTTAAAAAAAAAAAAGTACCCACAGGACACATAACCAACATCAAAATATGTCCTTGTTAAATTATGTAGGACCAAGTGGTTACTTAAACCTAATTGTCCAAATAATGTGTCATATTACAAGTCATTTAAATGTTTGTTTGTCAAGCACAGTTATTTAGTCTATACATTCTTGCTGATTGCTTAAACAGAACACGAGTTGTTCTGGAGGAGAAAATAGGCCTGTTTTAAATGCATTAAAGCAATTTCTACTTACAATGGATATAATCGATGACTGGCTGCTTGTTTTTCTAAGTGTGTATTGTTGAATTCTATCAGTCATCCTATTTACATAAATATTTTGCATTACCACTCCCGGCTTAGTGCAGTGATGTGTCCTGATTGAATTGCTAAGGAAGGGAAAGAAGTCATAGACGGACAGAAAGCCTGTCAGTATTGACAGTCCAAGGACAAAATTACTTATTCATGCACTGGAATCTGAAATTGTTTTATGTCTCGGCACACACTTTCAGTCTTACAGTGTTTGCTCAGTTATCTAAAAAAGGAATGGTTTGAGATTTTGGGAGGTAGGCTTATTCACTTTTTTGCCGAGATAAGATTGAAACCACTCTCATGTCTGTATGATAAATATATAGCTAGAACCCGTGGTTGGTTAGCTTAGCATAAAGCCAGCAAATAGGTGGAAACATAATCCTCCATAAAAAAGCACAAATTGTTATTTTTACACTTAGGTTGTACTAATTAGACAGACAAGATATAACGTGTAACGTAGGCAGATTTTATTACCTTTGATCACTTAGCCATTTCCCCCTGTTTGCAGTCTTTAATCTAAACTAAGCTAATCAGCTGCTGGACCTAGCTACATATTTACAATACAATCTTCTTATCTCAGCAAATAAAGTGAATAAGTGCATCTCCCACAATCTCAAACCATTCCTTTAAAGTACCTGCTGATACAAACTCATCTTCAATAGTTAAAATATAAACATAATTCTGAAGACAATGTACTGTAGCCTATACTGTAAGACCAAACAAAATAGAATTTGTTTCTTGTGTGTGCTGTTTAGTCTAAGGGAGCTGAAACCTCATCGTGATCTTTGTGAAAACAACATTGAGAATAATGAGGAAAGATACACACCATCAATACACAATCAATACTGAGGAGGGTTGTTTTTTCTTTTCAAAATGTCCTGTGCATCTGTTCTGTTGTATGGTATTTCACTCATTTTATTGGCTCATTTAAAGCAGCCCCAGGCTTCAGCCATTACAATATTTTGGATTTCATAGATGATTAAAGTTTTACTCTTATTCAAGAGTTACTCTATTAATGTCTAAATTACTTAATCACCTCGTATCAGTTTTGGGCTTGTATATGATTTTTTAGCAGCCAGCTTGGTATCCTTTTGTTTTTCCTTTTTGTTCTTAAGCCAGACACCCACACGTACCTGCACTAGCTGTGGCAGACTCTTTTTAAAAAAGGACATGCTGACAGTCACTCAGGGTAAATGTGCTGTTCACACTATATTCTGGATACAACACAATATACAGTAAAATTATACTAATGAATGAAAAATATTTTCTGACAAAACAGATAATTTCACAAGGGCTTGAACAAGTCTTCACATACAAGCAATATCTGCCACTGCAGTAAGATTTTTTTCTTGCTCTCTTCATAAAACATGAGAAAATAAGGACAGAAAAGTGTGCAGTTCCAGACAAATTAAGTGAAAAAACATAACTGCACTGCCAGACTTTCTTTGTTTAACTCTTTGGAGAAAGACATAATTAAAAAGCTAAGACAACATTAAACGACATGCTAAAAAGTCAAACTTCTGTCAGTATTGAATTTCTACTTGCAGGAGTTTTGCAGGCCAGCTTTCCTGCAGCATGCCCCTTCGACATACAGGCTGTGGCCACATCTGAACTAGCAGAGTGCATCCAGCTGGCAGAGTACAGCAGACAGCTGTTGACGAGGAAGAAAAAGTCATTTGCAGCTTTCGGTCTGTTCACAGGACTGTCACTGAGGGCGAGAACGCATCCTGCTGCAAACACAAGGCTGTCACCATTGGAGTGACACACCTTACACATTGAAATGTCCTTGAAACTGACTGACTAACCATGTCAATCAAACACTCAAGATTCTTTTTTGAAACTTGAGCACTTCTTTGCACATGTGTGACGAGTAATCGTCTCCTGCTAAAAGAAAACGTGGTGTTGACATTTCAAGGAGATCATTTAATCATTCTGTCTGCAAAATGTTAGCACTCGAAATCTCAGTGGCTCTACCGTGTCATGGACTGTCAGCAAAAGGTTTAGGGTGTTTGGAGTGTGCACATAACCTCGACGTTACCCTGCTGAGAATATCAAATCGTTATATTTGACGGGACTGGAGCGAGGGGAGAGAGCGAGGGTCAGGGAGACAGAGAGTGATGAAGCAAAAGAGAAAGCAGATGGGGTCTCTAAGTCAGCGGGGAGTCTGGCCAGGCAAAACTATGTGATTCGGTACATCAAGGCTTTTAAACACACACACACACACACACCCTTAAGAATCCAATTGGTTTGCTGCATTGAGAGAGAACAGGGGGATCTACTGAGGCAAAATCTGATCCACACTTGTGTAAATAATAAATGGGTTTAAATTAAACAGAAAACTGACTAATAGGGATTTAGATGAGGATATTACAGATTAATTAGCCCATGTTTTGTTTTTAACCTTGAAGCTTTTGCCACAGAGCTCTAGAGATTCATTCTCAAGGGTGAAATCGTCACTGATATTTACCTCTACATCACAATTTACACTCAAAACACAATTTTTATGTACATCTGTGTCACTCATTCTCTCCCAGTAATCATGATGAACTGCAACAGCATTCAAATATAAGACATTCAGGTCTATTACTTAGATGAATGTGCATCTGTACAGTATACAGTATATGGGCTTGCTAAGAACTACAGAAGTTAAATATGACGAGCCGCACAATAAAACTTCACCAGCATACTTAAGGTGGCATACAACAGATATAATGTATAGGTTACGTCCTTTTCAGTTAGTTATTCTTTTTTCTTTTTACGATTATCCATGGCTGTATTAGCATCACTTTACACAAAAAATGTTCTTCTCTCCAACATCACCTCTCCTGCTCCCTGCCCATTTTGCCCTCTTATTCAGCTCCTCTTCCTACCCCTCTTTATCTCCCTCTAACCACTCTCTCTGGTTTCTCTTTTCTTCCCTCTCATCTCTCCCTGTCTCTCTTTTGTGGGTCTGGCTGCTGGCAAGCACTATCCATTAAGAGAAAGTGGTGCAGCCGTGCCAACAAGGGTTGAGACAGGTACTTGGGCCACACACACTCAGCTAAAAAAAAATGAAGGAAGAAGAAAAGGAGGGGGACAAAGAGAAACAAGTGGAGTTAAGGAAGGGACAAGGAGACAAAGCGTGTTATTGCACAGCTCATTGAATTTGTACTGCCTCTGGACGGAAATAAAACTGTCACTTTCACTATTAAATTCTGTGTATGCACACACACACACAAATGCGCACTTTTCTGTAACCCTTGTGAGTAACAAAAGCTAGGTTTATATACACATGCTTTATAATCTTTGTTTCATAAAGTCTTATCATCAAGGGGCTAAGCTGAAAGCACTGCTGCTACTAACGAACCACATGAAGAATGTCACTAATCTTTCACTGATAAAATTGTAGGTGAACCTCATGTCCTCAGTGACTGTGACAGCTGCCAAAATTCATCCAAATTTATTGTACATCAACTCCCCTGAGGATGAGCATGTATTGGCATACTGATGGTTCTTTCTGATTTCTGAGGAGTACATACAAAGTGCATGTAAGTGAGTATGCAATTCCTACATGTGATTTTTGCCTTGTTTGTTCTGTGACAAACAAGTGGAGCACACTGCAAATATCACTGAATCGGTTAAGTGGTGTCCTAAAAACATCTAAATGCAAATAAGTTGTTTTGTTTTTTCTATGTTCTTTCCACTCTCATTTGCCTTCAAAACATTCTGCTGTTGGTATAAAATGAGACAAACAGTTACTATGTTCCAGTACTTGCCTGCTTGACTTGCACTGACCCACTGCACTGTTCAGTTCCATCTGTCTCTAGAGATCCAGCATCCCAGAAGACTACTGAGTATAATTACTCCTCTGTTCTTACATGGAAGGGCTATCTCTAATGGAAAACAATTTAATCTCTCTCAGAATGCAGTCCTGTTGCCAATTCTGGTAAGAGATAATTTTTAATGTAATGAAAAATTGTCAGTGGCCAGTGCTGCAGCACTAAATTACAAACCACACACTATATTTTGAATTTGGCCATAAAAGGTTCAGGCAAATACATACTGTGATGAAGGTTTCTCAGCTACATTCATTTTGACATGTGTGCACAAACTGCAGAGTAGCGATATGGAGAGGTAAATGGAGAAAGGAGTGGTGTGCGGAAAATATTCTTCTTCAAATCTCTCTTAGCAATGATCTCAATTCCAGCAAAACCCCATATTTGAATAACGCAGTGGATGCTCTCATCCAGGAACTGGTCTGACTTAAGATAGCTCACTCTGTTAGTGAATATTACGGCTGGTTTAATTAATAAGAGGAGCAACACTTTATTAGGCTCTATGAGCAATGCTTTGCTGATCGATGTACATGTGTATGTTGGTTGGGTCATGAAGTTTCAGTATGCAGATTAGTGACAGCCACCAGTTAGTCATACCACTGTTTACAGAGGAGGCAGACATCACATACAGTCTACTGATGTTCCTCGGTGGCTAATGGACCATTTCATGAATTAAGTCCTGTACTGATACAGTTTTGTATGAATGAAACTTTGCCTATATAAATTGCAGGCATATGATTTATGATCCCTTGCCCTAGACCTCTGTATAATGTCCGGCATATTGTGCAGGTTAATGTCACAGAATTTCATATACTTTGTTTTCTTAATCTGTGCTGCCCATTCCTGGTCTGGAACACTGTAGGGAGGACATCATTTCTCAACACTGGTGAAAAATACCTTATTGTTTTGGTATAATAAAGGTTAGCATCATCACTGCTACTTGCCAATTTCACTGGAATATCAATATTGTAAAGTTAGCAAGACTGGCCAGTTGTCTAAACATGTTGTAAAACAGTTGACATGTAAGGACAAAGTTATTTTCTCTAAAAAGTTATTTTATCAAGTTCCAGCAAATTTCTCTATTTCTAAATGTTTAATATGATCTGATATACAGCACACTTCCGTGTTTCCTGCTCCCATACTGTATGCAAATCCTGAATGTTTATAAATGGACATCCACTCTTTTGCAAAATTGATGAGCCAAAAAGGACTTGTTGCAAAAAAATGAATGTGTTTTGTTAAAAAATTGTACATGATGCTTGAGATGGATTTCCTTTTGACTGTCCACTTTTTCCATTTACCCAGAATAACTGTTACACATCTAGTTTTTGGTTTATAAATCATACACTTTGTACTCATGCAGTAGTAAAGTCATAATATACTGTTAAAGACCATTTACTGTGATGCACACTATCAGTCGATTGCTGTAACAAATGACACATTGCTGTGAATCTGATTCTTCATTGCCCTGGGAACGTATGAAGATGATATTTACTTAACAGACCGTCTTGAAAGTCAAAATTCACACACTTTTTTTCCTACTGTGCAGCTGGAAAATTTTAGACTTACAGAACAACAAGCTTTGTAAAATGGCTACCAAGCATCAGCAATAAACCTATAGAAAACCAAACATATACTGTGCCTAACAGACAGTCACGCTTGTGAGAAGTATTTTGGATGACCTGATAGGTTTCCCTTTTAATGTTTTAATAATTTAAATGTAGGAGATACAAGTACTGAGTGAGAAGAGGAGAGGGAACATCCGAGACAGTATTTAAAAAAGCCTACATTTCTTTCTCACAGCAAATTGAGATATGTCTAACTCTGGAAAACTAAGAAAAGCCTTACAGCAGTCTGTGACGCAGGCTGTCAGTTTTCCTTCCTAAATTTGATCTAGCAGGAAGGGCATGCAGCCCTCTTACAATACATTATGTTTGTGAAAGACAGAGCTTAAAATGCTTATTTATAAAAGTTTCAACCAGTCCCGTTTAACCAGGACAATATACTAAAGTGGCAAGTTTCATATCAGAGAGTTTTGGGGCATTTTTCAGAATGTGTAAAACAGAAAGATTTCATTAGAAGAAACTGCCCCACTGACAGCAGGTTAATGTTTCATAAATACCAAATATATTCACCGTCATTATGTTTATGGATTGTGCTTCACCACAAAAACTGGTTTAAAATGGCAAAATTTTTTTCACTGATGGCAAAGAACGTCCACTCACCCCTTTGCAGATGGAGACAGCTTCTTTGGACATGGACTTGGGGTAGGACACGTTGTGCTCCATAATGGATTGGAACAGCTCATCTTCATCCTCGCCATCAAATGGAGGCTGGGGGGTGAAAAGACATAATATTAAGAGAGTTGTGTTTCATCCATTATCACATAGTGGATGAACTTGTTGTTGCTGTTCTCTTGACAATCTATTACTGCTTATGCGTCACCATGTACCACAACAGGGATCCAGCAGTGGTACATTTGTTTTCCTTTTTGTCATTTCTGCCTCCCTCTAGTCTATTACGACAGGTAAACTTAGCAAATATAGTAAAAACTGTTCTCCCTAAAGAATAAAGAGGAAGAGGGCAGAACCAATTATGGTTCCAAGAGGAAAAACAAAAAAGACAGAAAGAAACAGAAAAACATAAAAGTGGACCAGTGGAGAGTTCATGCAAACAACTTTCACAGAAAGACCTTGCAGGGTAAATGGAGTGGATGACCCAGCTTTTTCCCCTCCTCACTGGGTGGTTATCATCAGTAACCATAATGTGGGTGTTTTGACAGTCCATAAAATGAATTATTCGTCATTTCCACTCCACCCGCCCTTTTGGGTAGAGATTGCCCGTCTATGTCATGCCCTCTTCCCCTGATTTCACACAAGGTAGGGAGGGACAGAGCAAGGGAACATCTCAATAGGTAAAAAAAAAAAACAACAACAAAAATTGTTGTTAATTGTTTAACAGATGACACTTGCCCAGTTAATTTGGGAATGGAAGACACATCCATCTCGATGTTTTGCTTTGCTGTGGAGGAGCTCGTTTTGCATGTAAGTGCTCTTTGCTTTTGGCCTTATGGAATGAGGTCACTTGAAAAATATGTTAATAAATCATAAATGTCTTAATAAGTCATTTAGTGCCAAGTCTTGAAACCATGTTTTATTGAGACCTGTATAAAACCTTCTGATGGGTGAGATTTCTTTAACATATTCTAAAGAGGACATGTTAAACAAATTCTGTTAAAAAAATTCTATTGAATCAATTTATGTTAATAGGCAATATATTAAGTCATGGCTGCACACACATTTGGTGATAATGCTTTTTATTTCAGACATAGTCTGTTTCCACTATAACCTCCACTAGAATGTGGTTTTAGGTTGCGACCAAACCCTCTGCGTTTAGCACAGACTGCAGATTGTCATTATAAATAGCTAATGCTATGTTAACCTGCGAAGAGGTCGCAATGGTCCGATGTAACCACCACATAGAGCTTTTTCAGCTTCGGGCTGATGCTCTTAATTAAACAAACCTCAAAATTGGAAAAGTAAGCTTGCCAAATGGGTTAGCGGTAACACAGATGTGAGAAGTGACATTTACTTTGCTTAATTTCTGTATATACATCTATGCAGGCACAAGAAAGAACACACAAAGTCTAAGGCTGGCAGCTACTTTGGTTGTAGAGCAGCATGCTGGCTGAGAAAGAGTTCCTAGATTAAAACATAACAGCAGGTTGTATCCTTTTGATTGAAAGAGTACTTCAACAATGTAGCTTTGCACTCCTATAACATTGTTGGACTCACAATGGACTATTTAAAAATAAATAAATAAAAAAGGATCAAAATTCATGCAGCAGAAGAGTTAGTGTCTTTTTATTCCATATATTCTTCTTCCTTGTAAACACTTGGTGTCTACATTACCCACAATGCAAACCAGGGGCAAAAGTAAGCTCAGCTGAGTTCATTACAAGAGGGCAAACGGGTACACCAAATAGGAGTTTATGTGTTTGTATGTCAATGTGCATCATTAGTGCTGGTAGGAAGCACCGCCTGAATACATTTAGGCCCGAGCAGCTAGAGGAATAATGTGGCCGTGAGAAGTCGGTGAGCAACCCTGCGTATGTGTAAAGTTTTCTGCATAATCTGTAGCAAGCAATTACATAAGAAGTACAATTGTGTATGTGTGTGTGTACACCACTCACCTGTCCTGCTAGCATTTCGTAGAGCAGAACTCCATATGCCCACCAGTCTACAGAGCGTCCATATGGCTGATATGCAATGATCTGTGGAGAAAGGAAGAGACAAAGTTCATAAGTTCAGTCTAACTCAAGCAACCAATTGCAAAGATTTACTTGAAAACAGGGCACAATAAACTGCAAAAAAACTAAAGGATTATTTGGCCAACTGATTTGCCATTCTGATTATCAGATTTGGACACGACTGAAAATATGGTGAGGCCTATTCGTCTCCAAAAAAGTATGGGGAGATTAGAGATCGGACATTGCAAAACACAACAGTTAATATATTACCTGCTTTCACATTGGTACATAGAGCTCATCTTCTTCATAACAAAGTGACTCAAAAACGCAGACATTTGCCAACCTATTGAACTAGATCATGACATACATACAATAACTTTGGACCTGCAGATTAAATAGGCAGCTAGTCACACATTCTATAAATATAAATATATCAGTGCACTGTTTCATCACATATCCTATATTGTGTTACCTCTGTCTGCACTAAAAGTATTGTAGATTGCACAGATGTAGCACATTATTCACTCAATGTATTCACTATGATGTGATTAGTCTTATTAAATCCAGCACACAACACACCACCCATATATTACAACCTTGATGTTTAGATCACATGTGTGAACATGAACAGGTCTCTCACAAAAGCTTAATACGTAGTCCATACATAAATCTTCTGTATATCCATGACAGGACAAGTTCAGGAAGCCTCAGTAACATACTCTATGGGCCTCTTCCCAGCATGGTTTGTCTATTTTTTATGTAAATCTAAATGACTGCGACATAGTAGCAGTTCAGCAGTTCTGAATGATAAAATTACTCAATGCAACATCAAAAGTTGTTCACAAATTGTGCTTTCCTACATGTCCTAGTTTAGTAAATGTAAATGTTACAGACACATGCACAGGACGTTTGACAGCAGCCATGCAAATCCTATTTCATGCATTAAAAACTCACAGAACATGCTTCCTTTGCTCTCCATACTGTGATTTGACTAAAAGAATGCATATTAAGCAAGGGTGCAACCACAGCTGTGACTCGGCAGAGATGCTGGATGACCCCCTGAATTACTGTTACGTGCCAGGGGATCATGGGGTGTGTGTGTGTGAATGGTTTTACTGTTGTCTGTCTGTCTCGCCCCTGTCATTTCCACAGGTAATCACAGGTGATCAGGGTTAATGGACTGGCGCCTGTACATGGTGAGGCATGGCTCAAAGTGGGAGTGCCCATGTGGACCGGCCTATCAGCAGCGAGGTGCGGCCCAATTAGGAGGACAGAAGAGACACCTGGGAGAGGCGCTACAGACACTGACAGAGCACTCTAAAGAAAGACCCAGTGAGGGTGCTCGTAAAACTCTGAAAGTGGCCTGGATTCACATTGCCTGCATTCTCTTCTTGTGTTGTGTGGTGTGGTGAGGAGAGGACTAGGTAAGATGGGGGCGCCCTATACACGTAGTGCTATGGATGTCTAGAGATGCTAGGAAGTTGGGTGGAGCCACCTCAGTATTGTTTTTCCAGGTTGTTATTTAGTGGAGGTTAGGCAGCCCTTTTGGTTGTTCTTTTTGTGTTTAGACTTATAGTAGTTAGGGGGTGTTTTGTTCTGATTGATTGCATTTCCTTTGGCTTCCACCCGTTGTCCTCCCTCTCCCGCTGGTTGTGTTTATGTTGCATGCAGGAAAACTGGTTAATAAATGGCCTGCTGTTTATAGCCCACTCCATGTTTCTGTCACTACTTTATGACCTTATGTTACGGTTCCCCTAGACTCAACATAAAGACGTAACAATTACACACACCTTAAAGTCACCTGTAACAATAACGTCTGTCACGGCTCAACAAAGACGGCGGGAAGCTAGAAATCTGACAAACGGCGAGCATTTGGTGCGTAGGCAGGGAGTAGATGACAAAACAAAGAAGAGAATCACTGTATATCACGAGCACCTCAGAGCTGCAGAAACAGTTCTCACAGGATGTTGCTGCAGTTCAAGCTCAAAACCACAGTTCACACAGTAAAGAACAGTGAAGCCATTGTGAATAAAACTCTTACTGGCAAGTGTTTGCACATTTGGAAGGGCTATCTTGACTTCAAAGTTTTGTTCAAGACATTTTGTCCGAATGTTCTGTAGACTGAATGTTGCTGAGCTACAGCACATAAGCATTTATTAAGACCACGCATTAATGCACATGACAATATAGCGACGCACGCACAACTTCAGGTGTGTAGCAGCAGTTCTGTTACAGGGTACATTGCTCTGACCTTCGCTGTGCAACATCTGACCTCTGCTGCCCAGGGATACTCCTCCAGCTTAGTAACATACACTCATGCAGGGGCAACATGGAGATGCACATACATATGAAGCACACACACCAATGCGCCTAGGTGCAGGTCTATCCTGTACCGCTCTATGACCTTCGCTGCATAACACCTGACCTCTGCCTTGCCCATGGGAGCCCACATCCACACACACAGGCAAACACACCTCCAGCTCTCTACTCTGCTGTCCTGAGGGTTGATGGGAGCAGGCTGGACGCACACAGTACATCCATGGGGTTACCCTCGTGCACAAAGGGCAAGGATGCACACAAACATGCATGCGCGTACACTAATGTGTCTTTAAATGTCACTATAACGGAGCATTATGGAAGCAGAAAGCATGTTTATAGCACACATTTAGTGTCACAGGCTGTGTGATTTGAGCAGTTCTTCTTCAATGCATCACATTTCCCCTATTATATTTTTCCTCTGCTATTTTGAGTTTGATGTAAAGCTAGAGACAAATCTCTAAAATAAAACGAATATAGAAAAATACTGAAACCACAACTTGTTTTTTTATAATACAGACAGGCATGACTGTAAATGTGCACTCAACTAATGCTTACAAATTAGTGTGGTGTTTATTTTTGGAAATACCATTTTGGTGTGAACCATTTGAAAGGATGGAAAGTTCATTACATGTTATGTTTTTTTAAAAAAAATTATACATTTACAGGGCTGTCATGTCATGTTTCCTTGGTCTTTCAGTATGTAAAAGCCTCTAATCCCAATTCCTCTAACCGTAACACCCCCCCCCCCCCCAGGTGTCACAACTCAACATACCAGAAAGATGAGGATTGCTTTACTCGTCCTGCTTGGATGCTGCCTGTCTGATGCAAACGTCCTGGGACAGAGGTTCACCGCTATCGCATATACTCAGGGTGAGCCTGCTGAGGCAGATACCTTCACTCTGCTCAGAGAGATTATGACTGTTTTTGGATGAACAGAGAACTGAGCGACACGCCAAAGAACTGGTGCAACCTCAAAAAGTACAGGGTATTTGCAGGAGGTGGTAGCATGTTTCAATTATGCAGCATCTTCTGCATCCTCCATTGATTTGTCAGACTAGGAAATTTAGTATGCTTAATGTTTCACATTCACTTGTACTGTGTCCTTTTTGTAATCTACTGTGTAGAACAGACATCTGTGCAGACAGTTGCTGACAGCCTGATGGAAGAACTATGGAAACAGGTGGAAGCACTGAAGACGGGCCACACAGGTAGAATGAAAATGAAAGCATTAGTGTTTTTATGAAATTAACATTTTTGTATTATAAATATGTACTATTATAAAGTACTCAATTATAGTTTGCGTGTGGTCTCAAAATTCAGTATTTTTGGGGGAAGTTTCCATCACTACCTGGTGAGGTGTATGAGTGTTTGACATCGTTTCCATTGTATAAAAAAGGACCACAAGGCCAGGTGCAGCAAGTCGTGTGGCAGTACACAGGTAAGAACTTTCTCCACAGCATGAAACATAAGCGGAGGTCTGTTTTAAAATGCCTACTGTCAAAATTAGATGATATTTTCCTTTTTGAAATATTGCCTATAATGTTGACTCCCTACACAATGGCTGCTACGTTTATATATATGTACAGTAGTTAGAATTTCAAAATGCTATCAATCCATTTTTACTTTGTTACATCTTAATTTGTTTACGCTAATCATCCATTCTCACTGAGCAGAAATGGAGGCCAGACTAAATGCCAGTGATTTTGAGGGTCAAAGCAAACAAGTGGAAAATCTGCAGGACAAAAGTTAAGGTAAACAAATCGATTATTAATAACCGGCAAAGTAGATTTCCTCCTCATCTCAGCTCACCTGAGCTCAACTCATGAGTCATGCATTAATATTCCATAATGTTTAACAAATAGAGTTGAGCTCCAGACGGACAGAGCTCAGCAGACACAAATGTAAAAGGTACTGCAGGCTGCTGATCAAGGTAAATGAACTACATTAATACTGCATGATTACGTACATCTGAATTTGTACAATATATTTTGAGTAAAAGGTAGACTTTTTTTGCTATTTAGATGAGATGGATTTTGGTGGAATTATCTGTGTGATTAAATTTTTATTTTCTTATTCCTCCATGTAATGACCAGATCCGGAAGCCAGACTGAATGCCACTGATGCCCAGGCAGAGACACAAACAAACCTGGTAACACAATTACAGGTGGAAATTAAGGTACATTAACACATGTAGGGATTACTGTATTAGTGCAATCACAATGAATAAAATAAATGATCAGTCTAAATAAAATAATACTTGACTTTCATCTTGCATCCTATCTCATCTCTCCCCTGCTTATAGCATCATACATCCTAGGGTTTTTTGTTTAAATTTGTCAAATTCAGGATGTATTTTGCCTTTATTATTTCATCTGTCAGAGTTTGAGTCCAGACCAGAGGCTAATGAGAGTCTACAGGAGGAGCTGAACGCCCAGCGTAAAATTGCAGACACAGAACTGGAGATACTGAAGACTGCTGCTCACCGTAAAGAGAGAAAACAAATTAAAGTGACAGGTCCTGAGCACTTGATCCAATAAAGAATATATGTAAAAAGGAATGCATTTCCTCCCCCCAGTAAACTTGACTAAACTCCCGTCTCCATTCCTTCGACATTGGCTGCAACCTGTACTGTATCCAATTATAGTTCTGTACAGTATCACTCCATTTCTCCAGTTTGTGTATTTTGCCTCTTTTTGGTAACAGATGAACATCAGGAATACGTTTGGACGCACATGAAGGCACTGCAAACGGCTAGGCAAAGTAAATAAAGTGGATTTTTACAGCAAGGGTATGTCCAATAATGTGACGAACCGTTTTGCTTTTTGAGTAGTAAGAAAAAAAATTAATCATCAACTGTGTGGTTATTTGCGATTTTATTCATCCAAGTAATGACCAGAACTGGAGGCCGGACTGAATGCCACTGATGTCTAGGCAGAGACACAAAGAACCCTGGTGACACAATTATAGGTGGAAATGAAGGGTACATTAACACATGTAGGGATTTATTGTACCGATCCACTCACGTTGTGAGTAAATACAGGTCAATACTAAGTGAGCAATCAGATACCAAAAGACTCGAGACCTGAAATCTGTTTAAACTGTAGAAGTCCAGACTGGAATCCAGTGAGAGTCTGGAGAAGGAATTGGCTGCCCAGCTTGGAAACACAAACAGAAGTGGAGGTGCTGAAGATGGTTGACCAAGGTAAAGAGACCAGGCTCAATACGCCATATGGGGTACAACATATGCATTATTTGCAGGTTTACCCACTAGAAAACCCTAATGTAAATTTGAATTGGAGCAAGTTAAGAGCATTTTCACCCCTTTCCGGTTTCTTACGAAAGGGGAATTAACAGACTAGTTTCAGCCCAAATACAGTGGAAACCATACTATGTAATAAAAATGAATGAATTATAGAATGAGAATAATGAAAGGAATCCCCTTTAACTTTTTCAAAGAATAAAATTCCATTGTATACCCAGGATATCCGTGAACCAGTGACAGCCAGTCTTGTAATCGAGGTCAAGCCTTCCCTCCATCTCATCTTGTTATCTCACCATTAACTGAAGTGGACTCTGGCATAGTTTTAACCCCCCCAGCACTGATGCTGTACTTTACTCACATTTTGCTCACCTTGATAATCTATACTGTCTAATTGATGGCTTAATAGTTTTTACTCCACTCCAATCGAACAGGCAGCCAGACTGGGAGTCGACGAGAGCGACGAGCTGAAGGTCAAGACTACAGACATGGAAACGGAGGTGAAGTTCTCAAGACAGCTCACCAAGGTAGGCCATTGGTGTTGAAAATTAAATCTGATTATGAATGACTGCTGAGGCTCTGAAACTCTGTACCATCAGAGACTCTTTGATTTAAATTAAATATAATTGCCGATTTCATGCAGTTTTCCCTCCATCTCATAACTTCCACAAGTCCAGAGTGAAAGCAAGTGACGGCCCGGCCAAGGAAATGATCACACGCCTTGAAGATATACAAACAAAAGTTTAGGCAAAATAAATTCTGTTTAAAAATAGAAATAAACACATTTTCTGTACAGCTACCATCTTTCATTTACTACCATAATATTAACAGGTAGTTTAGTGTTAATCTACAATGTATATTTGTAATCCCTTGTTCATACTGTTTTCAATCTCTTCCATTGAGTCCACAGAGTTAGACGCTAGACTGAATGCTGCTGAGATTATGGACCAGGAGATGAACACCAAGCCTGGGGGGAGGAACAAAAAAAAACACACAAAAACCCAGATAAGGGGCCGAGATGGGGGCACTTAACAGCTGATCGAGGAAAGCAAAATATTACACATCCACATTAAAGTGGATACACATCTGTATTCTTTGATATGCTAAACATTAAGTTGGCTTTAAGGGTCTATAAGTTGTTCATATTTCTGTTCCCTCTATGTGTGTACATGAATGTAGTTTAAACATTTTGTATCACATAATATATAAATGTTTCTCCTTTAAATCAAACGCTCATTTAGATTTGATGTAATGCGAGAAATGCTATAGCATTTAATGCATTTTTATTAAAGTTGGGAGCAAAACTGGAATCAAATAAACACTACAAGAAGAGTTGAGGAATAAGGTAGACCAAACAGCTACAGCGTTGGAAGATGTTGAAAAGACAATGACTTAAGGCAAATAAGTTTTAACATCATGAGATGGATTTAGTTTGACTTAAAATATTGTATAAACTCTGCAGATGGGATGCTCTTTTGGGGCCCTTTATTTTCACCTTTAAGACAATGAAACTGCTGCGTTTAAACACAGGGTTGATGTAACTTTAGAAATAAAAAAAAAACATTTAAAGCATTTTCACCAGTGTTATTTCTCTTTGAAAGATAAAGTGGCACTGGAAGAAAATCGAATGCACATTGGGCCATTCAACCGCGACCACTCTTGTTTACAAGAAATTCATCACCAACATTGGTGACAGATATGATCCAACAGGTAATGTAACAGTGCTGCGATGCTTCTCATTTAGCCAACCCTGTCATATTGTGATAATGCTTCATGCCTTTTTCAAAAATGAACTGAATGCTCTCTTAAAGTCCTCCTTCTTCAGACTTCCTGTTCAGGAGTTTACAGCTCCAGTCAGCAGAGGTTTCACAGTCTACTCTCATGCCAATGAGGAAACACAAGCTTTTTATTATTGACAAGAATGGTGAGGAGGTTGCGGGTACCGCTGAACATGCAACTGCCACCGACGTCACTGATAATGGCTTTAATGGGATAGTGCTGCTTCTTCAGAAATGAAACCAGGTTGATCATGGGTCTGGGCAGACCGTGATCACAACCTCAATTTTTATGGTCAGCAATGTGCCCAAAACCACTCCAACTTTACTAGTGCAATTTGAATTACTTGCAACTTAACACATAGAAACACATTTGTTTCTATACATGCATTACAAATTACATTAATGCTTTTTTAGACTTCAACTGAACTTTATTATCTATTCTGTAAACTGTAATCCTCAATGTATCAATTCAGATGCATTAGCTCACATTAATTGAATGTGTCTAAACTCTTTAAGCTCAAACAGAATAAGAGTGACTATAACCAGAGTAATGGCACAATGTGAACGTAATGAACACACATGAGAAAAAGCGTTTAAGGCTCCACATCCTGATCCCTTTGCATGAAAGCAAAAATGGGTGAGAAGTGAGAAGTGGAAGCCTTAATCCTCAGCTTTTCTTGGCTCTCTGCTATGACAGCAGGGAGGTGCAGTAGGGAAAAGCATCAATGTTTTTTAATTAGCTTGAGGGTTAAAGAGTCCATGATGAGGGAAACCTCTGGATGAAATCCCTGAGGAACCATGCCGACATTCTGCCTGACCTGACTGCTGCCAATTAATTCAGTTACGCATGATAAGGGATCATTCCTTATCCTTGTAAGCTGAAAGCAGAGCAATTTAACTGGGAAATACAAAAATCACTCTTGATCACTCAACTCACCTCCAAACAAAAATTGTTGGTTTCGATGGCTTATTTAGTACAAAATTAGTTTACATGTAGGTACGAGCAGGAAGACAGACAACAGGAAAGTCCAGGTTCAGCGACAGAAACCCCGAGAACATACAACGAGCGACTCAGGAACACGAAAAATCACAAACTGTATAAACGACAAGAGAACAAAGAAAGGGGGCCGGTCTATATGGGGAAGTGCCTAACGAGGGAATCGGGCAGGTGAGTAATGGGGTGCAGGTGTGACCAATCAATGAGGATTTCAAAATACAGCAGGAAACAGACTATAACCACAGGACAGAAGAAAAATAGAACAGTTCTGATGCAATGCAACACAATATGCTAAGACAACCAGCAGTTCAGACATGCAACATCTTTCATGAGGAGAGTTGCTTACTACTCTACTGATTTGCTAAGAGGAAACAGTTTTACCATGACAGGGTGAACTAGACGGACGCTGGACAGCGCAACATATTTGTTGTGCTGTGTCACGCATGGAAAGCATGCAGACACATATGGTCATTGTAGCAAGGAGATCTGCAGCCTCATGTCTGTTTGTGTCATGGGAATGAAGAGGGATATAGACAGGGGAGGGAGAATCTGAGGAAGAGAGTCAAAAATGAAGAAAAAAACAATTAGATAAGACAGTCAGTGCGGGGGATGCAAAAAGGAAAGAAAAAAGGCAGAGAGGACAGTTAGAGTTCTGCAAAAAGCGACTGCTTTGCGCTAATGTGACGCTACTCTGACTCGCTGCCACCCTTTTCCAGTCTGCAACACCACCAGCGGACATCTACAGTTTCAGGCACTCTGACCTTTGTGCTCTGAACCAGCATTTAGAGTCTAAATCTTCAGCTTTCTATTTATTTATTATGTACAGAGATGTTTGCTTTGCTGTTTGCACAAGGCTGATAAATACATAAAGTGCTCTCTCTTACTTCCAGGTTGATGGAAATAAACAAGCGTCGCTTGTACCTGACATTCCCTGCTCTCATCCTGTCTTATTTTTCACTTTATTGTATGAAAGCCTCTGGCCAGTAGAGCTCAGCTGATTCACTGCAGTACATATGTGTGTGTGTTTATGTGTGTGTGGGTAGAAGAAAAAAGATCAATCATATATATATATATACAGTATTTACTCAGTAATATCTTTGTTGAGTCAAAACACATACACATATACTATATATATACAGCTCTGGAAAAAATTAAGAGACCACTGCAAAATTATCAATTTCTGGTTTTACTATACTTATTTACTATATACTTACTATATTTTACTATACTTTACTTATACTTTACTTCCGTAGATATGTGTTTGAGTAAAATTAACTTTACTCAAACAGGGCTGTGTGTATGTATGTATATATATATATATATATATATGTACACAGTGCTGTGCAAAGGTTTTAGGCAGGTGTGACAAAATGCTGTAAACTATAAATGCTTTCAAAAATGTTAATAGTTTAGTTTCATCAATTAACAAAATGCAGTGGATGAACAGAAGAGAAATCTAAATCTAATCAATATTTGGTGCGACCACCCTTTGCCTGCAAAACAGCATCAAGTCTTCTAGGTACACTTTCACACAGTTTTTGAAGGAACTCGGCTGGTAGGTTGTTCCAAACATCTTGGAGAACTAACCACAGATCGTCTGTGGATGTAGGCTTCCTCAAATCCTCCTGTCTCTTCATGTAATCCCAGACAGACTCGATGATGTTGAGATCAGGGCTCTGTGGGGGCCATACCATCACTTCCAGGACTCCTTGTTATCATTCTCACTTATCATTTTGTTAATTGATGAAACTAAACTATTACAACTTCCATTTTTGAAAGCATTGTTAGTTTGCAGCATTTTTTCACACCTGCCTAAAACCTTTTCACAGTACTATATATATACACATATACACAGACACACACAGTATTTGCTCTGTAATATCTTTGTTGAGTCAAAACATGTTTCTTGTGCCTGTGTTTATTTGTGTACCTGTGCATGTGGCTTGAACAGTCTGCATTTGTGTGTGTGTGTGTGTGTGTGTGTGTGTGTGTGTGCATTGCTGCAGACATTTCTCTCCCATTAGACCTAATGCGACATGACAGTTGTGGATCAGACTGTTAGCTATTCAAGGCTACTCTCCTCACCACACACACACACACGCGCGCAAACACAGGCGCCAACCTCTGCTCCTATAAACCCCATCCTCCATACAGAAACAGATAAAACCAATAAAACACTACAGCCCTCATGACCAACACTGTTACAGGGTGCTATGTGAATATCTGCCTCTTTGTTATGCTTTTTGGATCCCTTGGAGGAATGTGTGTGCTGTGGAGCACATACATTGTGCATCAGGCCATGCTTTAGTGGTCTGTTTTTGAAAGCATTTCTCAGTGCTCTATGTGCCTGCTGTGGTTGGTTTCATTCACCGATAATATCACTGTAATGAGCAGCCTTGGGGTTTACGGGAGTGTGTTAGACTGAAAGTAGCACTGAAGATGAACGATACCTTTTTACAACATGAATTGTGTGCGACTTGAAGGGTTACTCCTGCAATTTAATGTTGCACTTCCACAAAGCTTGAAGGGCTTGTGAGAAACAGATTAAAAAGAGTGGTATAAAATCGAAGCAGCAGAGAGAGAGATATCCTGACTTTTAGTCCCATATGAGTCATGCCCCCAAAGCCCTTGGATTAGCTTAACTATAATGCAACTTGATCGCATCTTTCATCATCAACAACTCTGCCTGGTAAACACCAATGTCTTTCAAACTCCAACTACTGTTGGACTGACTGTTTTTAGTATACTGTTGAGACACTAAAACATCAAAATGACATATTTATTTGGGTTTGGAAAGTTAAGAAAAATATCCAGTGTGTACACAATGTCAGTTTTTTATTCAGTTCTGTTGAAGGAGAGGAGAGGAGAGGAGAAGGCTACCTTTAGATCAAAGTTAAAGTCCTGAGGGCAGGGGTGGAGGAAGGTTATATCATTAAGCTCAATTTTTTAATAAAGAAATTCTCTAATTACTGAAAATGTTAATAAACTGACATTCAAAGAGTTTTCCATGTCTGCCATCTGCCTGCATGTCCACGCTCTCTGCTCTCCTGTCTCAATTGCTGTTTCCTTCTCACTTTCTCTTTTTCACCTTCTGCTCCCCCACCCCCACCCACCCCCAACTTCTCATACTAATCGCTCTGATCTGAAAACACTGGTTCGAGTGCTCAGTAATTGGTGAATAGTTTAAAATTGTAGCTGCTACTGCAACATCATGTGGCTTGTACACTAAAATCAGTCCAACATCAGCAGTGGGGGCCAACTAGGGTGTAGAGGGAAATGGCCCGTGTCAGACAGCTCAATATCCTCAAATGCTCTTGTGAAATGTCCCACAGAGCCATCATTAGGCCACGCTTTCTCATTTCAATTCCTGCTTTCCTTGCTTCTTCCCCTCTGTGTCTGGCTCCTCTAGTACCCTTCTGCTCTTTTCCCTCACAGTTAATACCTTATGTCGCCTCTCTGTTCTCTCCCTTCTCTCTCTATGTCTCTTCCTTGCTTTCTCTTTCTCTCTGTGTCAAAGTCATTGAGGTGTAAATTCACATTAGCGTGAGCATTCCTCCCAGACAGGAGCTACCAATGACTGCCTATATAGGTCAGACTAAACAGAGCAAAGACTGTGTGCCAGCACAAGTGTGTGTGTGAAAATATTTCTCTTCTCATAGCTATCTCACACATACTGAGAAACAAGCATTCACAGACCCACCGACACTGCTCATATAAACACATTTTACACACTATATTGCAGGAGAGGTTTCCTTATTCAGGGTGGCAGGTGCTCCTCACCCCATCACTGTGAATAGATACCCCTGGTGTCTCTATTGGAAACTATGGCTTGATTCAAATCATCAAAAACCCATTTTCTCCCCGAACCACTATCCCATGACCAAGTGATGACGGCCAAAAATGTCCAATCAGAAAGGTGGAGGTGCTTAAATGAAATCCCTCCATAGTCAGAACATCTAACACCAGTCAATGTGACTTTGGGCAACTTTGTTGAAATTTCAGAGAAGGACCAATGATCAATGACAAGACTCAAAACTCAAATATTTTTGCACTCATTTGCAAGAGTACTTGGTCATAATCTCTCCTGAGTTCAGTAAGACGTACCTCAACTTCAGGATGAATAGATTAACACAAACCAATGTGGAACATGGCTGAGCTTACCGACAAAAATAGGCATAGGCCAAAAGAATGTCCTATACAGTACTGTACTACTGCTGTAGCTGCTACAGACTGCTTATAATGTGTATACACTTTAAAGCATGTTCAATAATTGCAGGGATACGTTAAGAACAAGAAAGTGACCAAAAAAAGTGAAACGTATGAAGCATGTGTCAAAACTGTGAAGTCACATTCAGCTAGCTAGTCAAATTATTTGTAGTCGATGCTTCTGTCACACACTATTTTAGGAACACTTTCCCATGATTATATCTGAAAATGTCATTTTTTAAATGTCAGCCTCCACCTAGGAGTGTTTTTGAGTGTGTGCATGTGTGTACAAGTTTGTGCATGATTGGCTTTGTGTGACATAATTATCTGTGTATGCAGAATTGTGCACATGTGATGCTGTCATGCATGTGACTGTGTGACATAATTTGTGTGAGTGACTCAGCATAAAGCGTGTGACATTAAATGTGTGCACTGGCTCACATTGCCTTGGAAGCACTTGGAGCCTCCTGCTCTGTCATCCCAGGCTGACGCATTAGTGTCAGCCTGACTCTGAGCAGTCACAGCATGTTGACCCTGCGTCCGTGGGGCGGAATTAACCTCACAGTCTGTCAGAAGGTTTTTATTTTGGAGAGAATCAATAACCAAGCCCATCATTAAACAGAAGCTAACTGACTCATAAAGGCTAGAGAGTTGGACAAACTAAAGCAGTACATAAAGTATAAACTGCTACAAGCTATAGCATCTTTCCTATTACTATATTGGATGAAACTAAGAGACTGATGAATAGATTAACAGGCAGAAAAATGGCATTGAATTATGGATCCCATGTATAACAGGCAGATTGTTTAGCAGCTCATATGGGATGGCACTTCCCCTCTTTGAGATGGTTTACTTGTGTGATTGTTTGCTCCAACACCTTGATCATTGTTAAACCAATCCTACCAATGCAGTAAGTTAAATATGCATATTAATATACTGTAAAATAAAATGGACCAGTCTGAGAAGTAGTGATCCACGGCTCCGAGGTCCCGCCCATACACCGGCTCGGACGAGCACACGCAAAGTTGTCAGTCAAGATGTCTCACAGCCTTTTTATAGCATCAAAAAACTAAAACCAAATTTATCAGAAGTGTTACCACTATTTTAATACTTTAATCTAAAATGTCCTGGTTGAAATATATATATATTTTTATATGTGCAATATATTTTATGTAGGTAACAATGTGTTGATGCCTCAGTAAGGTACTTTCATTTTGTCAATGGTACTGAAACATGTATTACATTGAAAAATTCTATTGAAATATTCGCCCTATTCATCAGTCAACCTGGACTTATCTTCCATGAGTGACAGCAAGGTCAGTCCACATTCACTCGGCGTGGATCAAGGCTAACTGATCAGTTGATGAACAGTCAGAGGATTGTTGGAAACAATTTGGTTAATAAATGGGATGATAAATTGGTCAATGTGAGACCAATTTGAAAAAACAGAACCAAGTGCAAACAACTTTCCATGTCCACATTTTTATATGAATGTTACCGCTCAACAAGGAAAAAAACAAACTAAACAATCTAGGTATCTGCCTTGCAAAATGACCACAGTCATGATGAAATTGATAATCAAGTGGATTTGTCTTGAATAAAATATACATTGGAGAAACTGATCAAAACAACATTCTGATGAAGATAAGACTTGCTCACAAGAAAACCCGTTGGGACACACGGCGACCCCAGCTTGTGTGTTTGGGTTAAGTTTAAGTCATCTGTCTGATTGGAATGCTTACATCATGAGAGAGAGATTGTGTGTGCGTGTGTGTGTGTTTGTGTGTGTCTGTCCTGAGGCAGTGACCTTAATCTGGAGCACAAGGGTGACACAGGCTCAGATAGTGACAGAGATGACCTCATGCATCAAAATATGCACACGCACACACAAACATACAGGCACACACACCTCTCCTGGTTCAGCCTTACCTCTGGGGCGATGTAGTCTGGAGTACCGCAGAAGGTGCGTGTGGTCACTCCCTCTGCCATGTTCTCTTTACACATGCCAAAGTCAGCAATCTTAATGTGTCCCTCAGCATCCAGCATCACATTGTCCAACTTCAGATCCCTGAGGAAGCACACCGACATTCAAAACATCCTTGAAGATGTTGACTTTGCTTTTAGAATCAATTTCAGCAGGTGGCTTTCACTGCCAATCCTACTTCTTAGATATTCTTACATTATTTATTCCAAACAAACCCCAATTGCTGCTGCTGGGTGTTTTCAAGTAAAAACTAATAAAGCACTGGGTGTTTCAGAAAAACAAATGCAAGAGCTTTCACTATAGGATGACTCTTCACTGCATGGTATTTGTAGCATAAAAACAGACATTATGTCACAAAATGTCTGATTATTACTTTACTTTAAATGCAGCAAACTCAATTTGAAGAACAGCATGGTCTGTATTTATGCTGTGTAAACTAATTAATACTCACCTGTAGATGACTCCATTAATGTGCAGGAAGAAGAGACCAACAGCGATCTCTGCTGCATAGAACCTGGAATAACAACCAAACATTTACAGACTTAAAGCACAATGAAACTTGGCATTTACCCGCAGAACACTTAAAGAAAGCTTTCCTGTAGAAATGATTTACTACACAGTAGGATTACAACACCAGTTGGTAATAAATCGACATGTCTTACACTGCCTGAGGTTCCTTGAACTTGCCAACTTGTTGGATATGGTACATGAGGTCTCCCCCATTCACATACTCCATGACAAAGTACAGACGGTCCTGTGGTCATAGAGGCAGAGGGAACAGAAGAGAAGAGTTAAGGATAGATGGGGCATGGGCAGGGCAGGGAGAGAAAAGTATGAAACATGAATATTTTGTGCAGAAAATCAGCCAAATTACACAAAAGCTGTGAAATTACACAACATGTCTACATTTCTATTCCCTGACAGTGCTCTACATGGTAAGAAACAGTTCAGTGTTGCAGCCTCCCTTGACCTCGCTGTCTGAGTCATTCCATCGCTCCTGCTACACTTTCCATGACAAGGTGACCTAAAAAAAGCCCACAACAAAGCGCTTTGTGGAAACAGAAAGCACTCTGTCAGGAAATATTCTCTTTGTCTTATAGTGCTGGTCCCTTAGTGCCCATGACAGGTTTTGCCCTGACATTCCCTTACAAGCAAAACACAAACCAGCCATCTCACCGAGCAACAGACTGGCGGCAAAGCTAACCCTTCACCAGGTTTGACAAGAGTGTCACTACCCACGACCATCATTTAGGGTACAATGGATACTTTATACATTGTTTTGGTGTTTCATGTGCTTCGTTCAACGTGATGTCTAATTTTCTTTAGCGGTTTAGGTCTCTCAAAATGTGTCTGAAATTTCATTAGGCATCCAGCGCAAACCAATGGTCTGGGAAGAGGCACTCTGATTAGGTAAAACGTTGATTTCGTTCACATTTAGACTAAAAGTGGGAGTGGGCCATGAAAAAAAACATGTGACGGGCATTCCGTATATCTATCTGACAAGATGCTGAGATAGTCAAAGTTACCATTTCCTCAGTTAAGTTGCCAACTATCCATTCAAAACAACATTTTACAATTTGATCAGACTTCTACATTTACTCATTCTCTGCCTTTCCACTTCATTTTTCTTGAAATCACCAGATTTCCATTTATACTCAAAAACTCTTGAGAGCATAATGACTTTCCAGGGTTGATCCTCAAACTAATAACTCATCCTGTTAAAAAAAATCCAAATTGACCATCTTACATTTGTATCAAAGTCCACAACGTTTCTTGCTACCACAGGAATTGTTCAATTTTACACATGGAGATGAATTTACTATGGCGATTCTGTCTGTGAAAACAGTAATGTTTTCTGAGCTTTTTTAGGGAGGTAGGGAAGGTCTTGTGAAAGATGCTATCAAATTAATGTTTTCATCCAGTGTTTTTGGAGCTTGACCAGTTGTAGAGACTAAAAGTCAGGATATGTCAGCCTTTGCTCAACCAATTCAGATCACTTTTTTTTAAGTAAACTGTCCACCAACTTTATGGAGGTGCAATATTAAATCGCTGTACTTACCTTTTAAAACTGCAGAAAGACTAACTAGCAACATTTAAAAGGGTCATTACACCAAAATGCCAAACACCCAATGGCCACCAAGGCAGAGCCCAGCAGCTGTTATTACTACTATTGCTGGTGTTACAGCTCCAAAATGAATGAAAGAACTTAATTTGAAGATTATTTGGTTCAGGATTTATAGTTCCATTTCCATGTCTGGAAAAGAGCAGTAGGAGGCATTTCTATAGGAGTGCATGTCTCCTCACTCATACAATACGTGCTCTCAGGTTGTGTGGTCTGGTTTTGTCATGACTCATAGTCAACAGACACGTGGCTGCATCTAAACACACGCACTAACCTCAGTCTTCTAATTGGGGTTTGTTTGTTTCCCCTTCTCTTTTTTTTAACTGTACTCGTCATACACGTCCTCTACTTCTCTCCGTAACACTTTATGACCACGCTGTTTAGCTAAAAGCCCCTTCATGACTTAATTTGACCTGACCTGATTTGGAGTGACTTGTCCAGGGGCATTATACCTACCACAGTCTGGAAGCATGAGTGGAGATGTGTGAGGAAGGGTGGCTTGTCCTGTTGGGCCAGGACTCTCTTCTCCACCATGGTACATTCCACGTCATCGTCCTGGATCACCACATCCTTCTTCAGGATCTTTATTGCGTACAGCTCTTCAGTGGTCTTCATCTCTGCCAGCATGACCTTTAGGGAGACAGAATGTTAGGAAAAGGTCATTTCTATGTATAACCAAAATATTCTCATTCTTTTAGATCTCATGCTGTCTGGCACCAGTGACACTAAGAGCTCCACTTTATTTTTGAGCTGATCACAGCTGCCTCACCTTGCCGAAGCTGCCTTTCCCCAGAACGGCAAGGAAGGAGAAGTCGCAGAGTTTGACCTGGTCCAGGCTGTTGGAAGGCAGCTGGCTGGAGTGGCTGTCGTCTGTCTCGGTGATCGCCTTCTTACCTGGGCCTAGCTTGGCTTTCTGCACTCAGGGCACAAAGGGTGGTATGTAAGAGATACACATTTTAAAATGCACTTTGAGTAACACACACACATACACACACACAGACACAGAGCTGCACTGTGTAGTTAAAAAAAAACTGTGGACCTTGTTTTAAAGCTATTATATGCATAAAATGAATTTAAAAGATACTGAACCAATGGTAAAGTTAGACGAAGTATCTTTGTGGTAAATTCCTCTCGAAGTGACACGTGAGAAACACTTCCACACCAACACATCCAACGTCCCTCTTGTTGCTGGGTTTTGTTTGTTTTTTTACCACTAAAATCTTACATATTTAATTCAAATTTCATTTGCAAAAAATGATCCTCTACATGTGCTCCCACACACACTCGGCTCACTCACAGCCCCAATACATGGATTGATAAGCAGAATTCAAAATTAATGGAGTGAAATGAGACTGTGGTGCCATTGTGGAGGAGATACACACAAAAATCCATACAAACAGTTTAATAAAGTATGGTGAATGGTGGCAAAGAGGAGATGTTGACATTTATTTATTTCATTTTGTCACATTATTGACTGATAAATAGTTAAAGGTGTGATCCAGTCATCTTAAAATATGTAATAATATGTCATTCTCATTAAATTAATTAAAACCTCAGCTGGTATTGTTGGCTTAAAGGAGGAAAGCTGAGAATGATGACAAACTACTACAGTAACCTTTTGTGCAATTTATGTTACATTTATGTTAAAGACTTGAAGAGAGGAAAATAAAAGAAATGTGTTCCTTTAATGATGACCAAATGAACATGACTATTTAATTTATATTTATTTATCACCCCAGAAATTTGCATGAGTTAACATAGATAACATATGTATGTTTAGTGGACACTTTTATCTTGCAACTATTGCATATTGCTGAACATATTTTGAAGATGCACCTGCATAACTAGAAACTGGCTCAACATTAGCTTAAGCATTACATTATTGAAGTCACCTCTTACATCTAATTATGTGGTAAAGGCAAAGTCTAAAAAAGCCATTTCAATTGTTGAACTTATCAAACCTTACAGCTGCATTGAGGATTGTTTCACTAGGACAAAGCTGCATGGCGGCTAGAGTAATGAAGAAAGATGCAAAAAGATTCTCTCCTATGCACTTCCTTCATGCTGCAGTCATGCTTAATCTCCCAGTATGGCAAGATGCTCCAAGAAGCTTGCTAAAAAACTATAGTGCATTACGCGGGAAAATGCACAACTTCATGGTAGTCTGAACGCCAAACAACTACAATTTAATTTTCCATACCTTTTTGTCTCTCTGCACAAGAACAACTAAGATTGCCATTTCCAGTATTCACACTCAGCCAAGGCCAAACACAGATCCAAACTCATGCTGAACTTCGACGTCATCGGTGTAATCTACACCCACATGCTACACGCAGCAGGTCACTGTTCCGCTTTAGCAAGGACTACAACAAATTGGTATTAAATTGTCACATTTCCTTACTGCTTCCTGGAAATGGAAGATCCTAATCTGTGCAGGGGAAATTAAACCCCTTTTTGAGCACAGTCATCCCGCTACACCTTCACAAGCAAGTAAACCAATGAAGGTCACTTTAGCATAGTCAAATGTCTAAAACTCCTTATGTCCAAAATATTGTATGAAAGAAATCTCAGATGAAGACCAGCTTGACCAAACAGACCCTTTTACTTATCTGCTGACAAAATGAAGTGACACCAAATAACAGGCTAACATGGCAAATTCCTGATTCATCACCTTCATGAATCACTTAAGCATTCATGCTAAGCCAAATTCAGACTATTTCACACTACTCTGAATAAATTAGGACTTTTCACTTGAGACAACCAATGCTGAGCAGCTTTAGTTTGGTTAATGGCATCTACCATAATCTGCTCTTCATCTGGGAGAGCAGCGGAGAAACGCAAAGCAGAGCAGACCGCACCAGAGCACAGCACACCTGTAAGCTTTAGCCAGTGAAAAAGAGTCTGGTCGAGCCAAACGAGCAACACAGACGCACCTGATCCGAGTCTTCAACAACTGCTTGGTCCTGAAACCACAGGGAGAAGGGGAGCCAAAAGGGCCGATTCACTTAGTACATTTCAGTGTGTGAGTGGCTGACTCATCCAAGACACTTTTATACGCAGACGGTTGAGGGGTGATCAACGGAGTCCAGCTCACACACGCAGACACACACACACACACACAGAATATGAATGAAGATGCCGTGATCATACTGGAACGCTACATATGTTGTGCTTCAGCCTTTTGACTCAGGAGGGGACACGTCATTGTAGACTGATGCGTGAGTGGATCAGGTAACGGCCGACTCCACATTAGATTCAGTTTCTTAGTCGATGTAATAATAAAACTCAGTGTCTCTGTTTTCAGTTACTTTCATTCAGTCTTGACGGGCTTCTGTTTCAGTTTTTAGTTCCACAGCGATCCCTGGCCTCGAGTTACCTTACATAAAAAGGGTTACAGTGAAGTTACATGAGGTATGCAGAAATCTGTATCAATCCCTTGCTATTTGAAAAAAAATGTGTTGCAGAAACAGGGAAATAACACACAACTCAAAGTTCAAAAGCACCATAACTAAGCGGAAATTGAATTGGCCGCCATGTACTGCATTTCCTCGATTAAGTGAACTGTACGCTGTACTCCGTTGGGAAAATGTCAAAGGAAAAACAAAATCTACAAATGCAGGTGTGGAGCAGCCCAATTTAAGGGTGGTGTGGAAATCAAAAAGTATGTTCTTATGTTCTCTTAGTATGAAGAAGAAGCAAGGTGACAATTTGTGGGTGGAAAAATAAACTGTTACCTCAGAAGCACACTGATGAAGGCCTAGTGAATCACACACAGACATACACACTGGAATACAGTTGCTCATTGTTCTGGCACCATGTCTTTCAGTTCAATGCTGACATCTAGTGGTCACAATTGGTTTTGTTTCTCCTCATCATGCCAAATGTTTTCCCAGCGTGGAATATTTTCGTGGTCCACAATTCCAATATTAGTCAAGTCTCAATGTGAAGTCTGATCTAAGGCTACAATGAAATGTTTACAGGTAGAAATAGAAAAAATGGCAGGTACATTTTAAGCAAGTTCTAAGATTAGAGAAATGAATGACCATATACTTCCAGGTTATACCTGCGGTGACAATGATGTAAGCACACAAAATGTAGACACGGACAAGACACATACAGAATACAAAGACACACATGCGGAGAAATGTATAGCCATGACCTGTTAGTAGTACAGTGTCAGGATTTACTAACAGTCCTCTGACAAACTTGGAAGACAAGGGAGCAGGCTAGACAGAGAAGAGCTAATTTACTCTCACTTGACACATAATTCCCCTTTTCCCAAGGGCTCAGTGTTCCACATAAAGTATGCAGTAAGTGAATGGAAGAAATGCTGAGATTTTCACAGTTCTTCCAATTACAAATGAGGAGCAGTAACTAAATATCAATTAGGACTGTACAAATGTTGATTTATTGGAGCGATATAGATCAATATAGATCGATTTGCAGTAGCTTGTAGCAGTAGCATACAAATGATCAGACATGAGGAGAGGTGAAGGAACATGTCACCACAACAAGACAAGACAAAGAGGAGAGGAGAGGAGAGGAGAGGAGA